>CAJUYI010005493.1:0-15634 GCA_910591695.1 Galerucella pusilla
TTATTTGCAAAAAGTGTTTTATTAATTTTTGGTATGAAAAAAGTCCAAAAGATATCAAGTGTCATCTTACACTTTTATAATCAGGATTGCCTCCCGGACATTTAAATAAAATTACGAGTTAAGACGCGCTACTATTTTTTACACTGTATAAAATGAAACTATGTAAAATATTATAAGTTATTTAATAAGGAAAAGACTGTATTCTTCGGCAAACACCGTAAAACTCGACTCTTTATAATTAATTTCCGTAATGAATGGCTTGACGGTTTTGAGATATGGGATTTTGTGAACTCACCGTTCTTCTAATCTAATTCATTTCACTAAAACCAACTCGGGGGTAATCTGAATATTCTACACAGATCAGTTACAGCCACCCCAACTAAGCCTTCAATTTACGATATATATACAGAAATCTGTACGAGATAAGGAAGTTTATAAACTGCTTCCTTTTAAACTTCGAATCAATTAAAAATAAATACCTGTTTTATCAACAGTTTATATAGAACTGAGTCTTTTTTTATTTTGTTTACGAGGGGTTTTTTTTTTAAATCAAATTAATACTAAGCAAAATAATTTGAAGTAATTATAATATCAATGAATATATTCATGTGGTTCCCACGAAACGTCGGGCCACATGAATTATATCGTTTTAGATCGCCAAAGTACTCGTGCTGCATTCGTAATGGTTATAGTACCAGTGGCGTATCGGATAAAAAGTTCTTTCTGTTTAACCATACATAATTTTTATTAAAAATGATTCCATTAAGAGATGGGATGGAATCAAAGGATGCAGTCTTGCAAGGATCACCCTGGAAAACTGGCGCCGAAGAAATATTTGGCGATGACCAGGAAAAACCTACGTTTAACAGTAGGATTTTTGACTGGCCACTGACAACTAAGGAAACACCTCCAAACTATAGGGCTAGTGGACACACCTCTATGCAGGATGTGTTAATAGGAAGATGAAACTGTCTAGCATGTCTTATGCGAATATCCGGAGTTATCGCCAATAAGAGAGTGTGTGTTCGGTGAGTCTTGGCCTACACCTGCCAATATAAAGGAGATGTCTCCTAGTGAACTGTCCATTTTTCTGGGAAGGGCAGGATGTGTGCTGTGAGCCTACACTCACGCCGTACTCTACAGATACAGATACAAATATTAAAAATGATTGAAAATTGGTGAGGGGTTGACAAATTCCAATAAACTTCATACGAGTTTGAAAATAATAATCTATATGGAAATGGAGCTACGAAAAAAATTACTAACCATTGTTTTAAATTGGTTGAGGGTTTGGCTGGGAATTGCAGTTGCGGATGAATTTATTTGAAGGTCATTTATGCTACCAAAGGGACCAAAAACAAAAATAATCCATCAACTTGTATAACCGGATAACCGTTTTAAGGCATTTATGTACAGGGAGGAAAAAATATAGTAAGATCTGTTTTCCATATAAATTATCCGGTTTCCATTTTAATATTCAACGCCCCGAAATCGTATCAAAGCGTGCATAGTTTGGAGTTCATGACGTCACGTGCTTCGATAGTACGCGTTGGTATGAAGCCCTGAATCCTTTGATCGTTACAGAGAAATGAACATAGGTGTAGTAAAGCAAGGCGCTACTCCATTTAAATATATTATTTATAAATATATAACTTAAATATTTATTTCTTCAGTTGTTGAAAATTTGAGGTTAAGTATTTATTTGAAAGTTATAGTCAAATGCTGTCTTATCATACGATTCAACAAAGACATACTCACCGTTTTTGTTTTCTTTTATTGCGTTTAATTATTACTTCCGAATAAAATCCGTAAGATGAAAAGGTAGAACGTGTGGCGGGACATACGGTAGGAACTTTAGTTCCTTTCAAGCAAAAATTATGTAATACATCTGACGTCATAGATAAACAATTTGCATATTCCTCGCTGGTCGAGTAGTAAGCCAACCAGACGCGGTAGACCCGGGTTCGATTCCCCGTGAAAATTTTTTTATTGGTAATTTTATTTTTAAATAATTATTCTGCTTCATATTAATAACGACAACAGGTAGACGTTTGAAATATTAAGCAGAATATTCATTATTATAGATAATGGTACGGTACCCTTCATGAGGGAGTCCGACTGGCAACTTATACTCATAACAGCATCGTATATTTAAAAAGGGAAGCCGTAGCATTATACAAATTGGACATTCAAGAGCTGTACGTTTACCACTCAAAAATTAGTGGAAACATAAAATTGAATTGTTAAATTTTCAATTTGAAGTTATATTACAGTTTATAGAAATTTTTATTTTCTAGATTATTTGCTTAAGTGGGTCGTAGAAAAAATATGCTGTTCGACTCGTGTGGATTGTCCATATCGCACTTGAGCGATTGAGCACTCCGCCTACGGCGTCGTGCTCAAACTTCTACTTCGTGCGATATGGCCATCATATCCACACTAGTTGCACAGACTACTATTTCTATCAAAATATACCCTTTTACATATAAAAACAACCTGCCAAATGTCGAATCAATTTATCCATCCATTTTAAAGTTATCAAAATTTCAACACTCTGTATTTCGAAAACTAATGTGCTAGACCACTTAATCCTTATATAATTTTGTCCAATTTTACTAGAGGAATCTACATCGTATTGAAATAAATTCCGAATAAAATAATTTAAATTTCTTCGAAATGAACGAAATGTCAAGAGTGACATTTATACTTCCCGATCAGTTTAAAATATATTTTGCATTTTGGTGAAATTGTTTTTAAGCTATTTATTACTTTTCGACGTCTGAACGGTAAGTAAATCACTTACCGACGTGTTAAACTTAGAAACCAGTGAACACAACCTACCGTCCTGACAACCGATGCTGTAAATAAACAAAACAGATCAATCGCGCAGAAAAAAAATTATGGAAATAATAGTAAAAATGTATCCGAACAAATTCAAGTAGATCACCAGCACTGCGAATACCAGCTTTGTATAGAATTTTAATATAGCATCGGTGGTTCAGTGGTAGAATGCTCGCCTTCCACGCGGGTGGCCCGGGTTTGAATCCCGGCCGAAGCATATGAATCGCTGCTTCGTAAACGAGAAAGAGACTCAGGAGAGAGCACACGCACGCAATCAAGGCACATAACGAATCAACGTAACATAACGTAACGGTCAGATCTTTGGTAACCTCTGTGTCCTCTGATTTGATACCTATGGTTAGTGACCTTTGAACCCGCACGATAAGAGCGTATTTAAGTATTTGCTATTAGCGAATAAGATGAACCAAATGCTCTCAGTTTACTAAGAAGATTGTCTATCAAAAATTTTCAAAAAATTGTTATTCTTCAGAGTACTCTGTATGTATTAACAATTTGTGCTATTCACTATAACCACCGACCGATACAGATTGTACATTTTGCTTAGACAATATTTGGCTAACATTAATTTCGCATCTTGTGATGAATTTATCAGGGGATTATGCAGTATATTAATTAGTTTGACAGGTCGGGTAAACCGTAATCGATTTTCCAAGATAAATCCCGTTTACCAGACAATATGCTCTTTAATCTCACCACAACATTAGCTCCCATCGGCGACATCTCAACTAACATAGCCCTATGAAATTCACGGACTTGTGTAGAATTCCCTAAACAACTTACAGTAACTATTGAATTATAGCAGAAACACGTTACAGAGATGAAAAGTTTAGTTTAGTTTACTGTTAATATGATAGTGAATGTAGACAAATATAAGTATAACAATAATCAAAAGAAAGTACAAAATATGGAGATTGCTGCATTCCAAAACTCCTCGATTTCAAATTTGTCAAAAAACTGCCTTACCTATACAATCTCAAAATTCCGAATTACCATTGCGAAAAAATCGTAGCTATAGTTCATATAATAACCCTCTTGGTGTGCGTCATCGATTGTTAATGTATTTCTAACACAATACGTTGAAAAAAGTGAAAAAAGGCAGGTCTGCGATTAATCCTGATCAAAATATCACAATAATGAACCGTTTAAATGTATTACGATCATTAAGACCAATCCTTGACTTAAAAAAAATTGATTAGTCGATGTTTAGAACACGCACAAGCGCGACCTATCAATCGGGAGAAATTACAGGAAATTACAAATAGGATACAGACGTATCTTTCGTAGCGGCAATGTGTCTTACGTCTTTTTCTAATGTCCCACTGACAGTTCTTGTCTGGTCTGTACCACAGATTATAAAGAGAACATTATAATGTATAAAAATCATACCATAAATATATACTTTTTTTCACAAACCATATCCTTGGCAACCATGCACAATAACGGTGACGGCTTGGCTTAAAACGTCAAAGCATGCTCAAAATCACTTGTAATCTGTGCTCAAAATTCTTAACGCCATTTTTGTTTGCTTCATTGTTCGAAGGTGTTTAATCGGCGATATTAATTGTGTTATTTGACTAATCGATTGTTCGTTGTGGTAATATTAACTATAAAAATATAGTGTTATAGAGTATTATTCTTATAAAATGAATAAACATCACATCATACAGAGACTGTCCAAATAAATTTTATTTGGAAAAAAGATAAAGTTCTTTCGATTTCCAAAGGATGAGAGTATATAATTCAATATCCTGGCCTCTATGATATAAGAATTTTTTTTTTTATTCTGTTATTTAACGTCGGTCTATTTCTGCGACTGAGGCTAATCACCGACGCCGGGAGCACTCTACCCCTAACCGGAAATTTTGGCGAACCCACTAGTGTTCCAACCAGTGGTAGCGTTCTTTAACGAGCCCAACATCCATGGACTCGGGACCTCGGTTTTACGTCTCCTCCGAAAGACGGCATATCTACATTATACCTCGTGCTCATTGGTATAATGCCTGCGAGCTGTGATATGCTAGTCCGCTGCAGGCTGTACGGGCCCTATACGATGGTTTTCCCTGACATGGTCGTCACCCATCCAAGTACTAACCATGTCCGACCTTGCTTGACTGTAATTATCGCATTGAACGCGTTCCACTACAGTGCTGGGTCGTCGCCCATAAGAAATTTTAAAGTTTTTGATATTAACTTTGGTGCTACAAATTATTATCAAAATAGGTGTGTATTGTATTCCCTTTGATAATAAATAAATTAAGAATTATTTGTACTTTAAAATTTGGTTTATTTTTGTAATTATTTGTGTTATCTAAAAATGTATTTATTAATTAATCTCCCAAGAGTAATGACTATTTATAACAAATCATAAGAATGGACATATAGGTATTAAATAAATACATAAATATATATTCGATTATAATTATTGTTTCAATTCATGGCGCAGTTTTAAAGATTTAGTGAAAACTTCCAAAAAAAATTAGATCCGGCACTAGAAATTGTTATTGTACCCGAGTCAACATTGCAATGGTAAGAAATTCAGGAAATATTTTGAACTGGCAACATCGCGGCCATACCGAGTTAAAGGTCCAAGGTCATTAAAGACGCAGCTGAAAATCGTTTGATGTTTTACCGGGATTCGTATCTGTTCTCTTTATAATCTGTGTCTGTACTTTGTTATTTACGGTCAATTATTATTTATGAAAAGTGAATATAAATCTTATTGTTATATTTATTTAAATAATACAAAAATATGCCTAGATACATGGAAAGTTCTTAAGTATTTTCCGTTAGAAAAAGAAGATGGTAATTATTAATTTCTTTATTTGAAAGACCTGCACCTTCGCCCTTTGACTCAATTAACTAGTAGTCCAATAAATGAAGGCGAAAAATACCGTCAATATGGGCATCTGGTCCAGCAAGGAATTTTTTTTTAATTTGCAGGTAATAGTGGGTACATTGAACCACCAAAATGTCAGGTGCCTGAAATTTGTGGAAGGGTCGGAAAATGGCTCTAGAGATCCCGAAAATCCGTTTTTCGCCGATATCTACCGAACTACGATCCCTAGAGAATTTTTGTTCAGACAAAAAATGAAGAGCAATTTATTACCTACAAAAGTTGTCCCCACAATTTCTTTCGTTACACCAATATTTTTTGCAAAAATGGTGGTTGAAAAGTTCGCAGTTTTCTGAAACTTAAAAACTGACGCTTCTAGCCCAAAATCTGGGATGAGGGACCCTGAAAATACACCAATTTCTATGTTTAGGCCTCCAGGCATCTATGGTAGATGGCGCCACCTTGCATTTTCGGAACCGCGAAATAATTAAGGCCATGAAAAGAAATATGAAAATGATCGATCTCTTACCCACTCTGGGGGTCAAAAAGTTATCGCTTTCTTTAAAATTGAGACCCTGGCCTGCTTTTATTGGACAGACTAATCCTAGGAAGGATTGTGTGCGAAAAGGATTGAAAGCAGACGCTAAAATTGCGAAAATAACTTTCCCATTCTTCATTACCGAATACCTCTTCCTACACAAGCGATGAACTTCCACAGACGATACCTTCTCCAGGAACAAATGGTAGTGGTCTTTCCTGGTCTTGCTAACATTTATTAGGGTTTCTTGTCCTCGGGTAACCGTTGTAACGTCTTCAGTCAGAGCTTGATCACAAATGAAACACACGGGCGTACTAGAATCCTCTGCGACATTTTTCTACAGGAATGAACAATATTTATCAAATCATTAGATGCCATTTCACCCACAACAATATTAATGATCTTAATTAAAAAATGAAACCTCACCGTGTGCTCCAAAAAAAAGAAGCTCAAGAATTTTCAATATTTACCTGTTTTTTATCAATAAAAATTTCAAAATTTATTTTTTAATAATAACAATAAAATTAATAAAGACTTGAATTTCACTTTTTACACTGGAATACTACTAATTTATTCTTGAAAAATCACGGAAGAGATAGTGTTTACATGTAAAATTGTCAGTTATTAACAAACAATGCAGCAGAAAGCATCCACGTGTACACGCACTATAGCAGACGCCGTCGACCACACTACAGATGGGTGGCGTGGCGGCGTGCGAGAATAAAATGAGGCATCCATTACAACAAATTTAGAGACAAATTTCTTTTTAATGCATCAAATAAAATACTTGATACACATATCAAAGGAAAGTTCGGAATGTGACCTTTCATCGGGTATGATGCTTGACCGGGAAGAATTTCACTGCTCGAAAAAACTCAGAAGAATAGCTGTCTTTCCTCAGAATACAGAAAATTTCCCCGATTTTTCTGAAAACCCAGGGGTCTGGGCCAAAAAAAATTATACCATCGGCAAGAGGATATTCTAACCTTTCCTCCAATATCAATTATAGGCGGGTTTGATAGTTCATCATCGAGAAATTCCCGATAAACCAGAGCGCTCGGGAAAACTCCAGAAATCCACAAAAATCGCCTCTTGGAAAACACATTATTCAAAAAAATACGGGCGAATTATTGATAGCATTGTTTCGGAATAAATAAAGTACCCCCCAAAGAACCATTATCCAATAGGATTGGCTGAAATAACTATTAATAAAAATAATATGAATAAATCCATGGAAGCATTAAAGAATCTAGCAAAGACGAATTTTGGCCTGGTTTTCCAATGACCCAGGAGCACAAATTGAGTGGATGAAAACACGCCTTAGTAGCCACAGATCCCTTCTTTCACCCGCACTTTGATTCATTAAAAAATATTGATTTTCACGCGAGTTATTGAAAAATTAGTAATTTACTTGGGGACGTCATGCCCTCAAAGCGTGCTCTCTATAAGCCGGCCTGGAGCTCAATTTTGGGTCGGCGTTCGGGCCATTTATCTCGAAAACTATCTAATTTTTCGAAAAAATGCAAAGGATCATTTTTGTGGGCAAGGAACTGCTTTTTCGTCTGAACAAAAATTCTCCAGTGGTTAAATCTCGGCAGGTATTGCGGGAAAACGGATTTTCTGGAATTTCAGAGCCATTTTCCCACCCTTCCACATTGCTCAGGTACCTGACATTTTGGGAATTTAATGTGCCTACCATAACCTGCAAATTAAAAAAAAATTGCTCTTGCTGGACCAGTTGCCCATGTTGACACCTTCGTTTACTGGACTATAGAGCTTCTGGTGTTCATCGGCCTTCATTTACTAGACTATTTTATAGGGTGATTTAGATGACTATTTTTATTTAAGAAAAATTAAAGGTTATAATAAACATATTTTCATTTTATTTTAAGGTGTACCAGATAGCTTACGTGATTATGAAAATGGGAAATTCGCCTCGACCTGGCTCTTGGGTTTTAGAGCGTTCCTTTGATGGTGAAAATTATGAGGTCTGGCAGTATTTCGCACGGAGCGACAAAGAGTGTATGGAACGTTTCGGAATTCCAGCCACTAAGGGAAAACCCCACTACGTTACTGACAACGAGGTGATATGTACTTCTTTCTACTCAAAGTTAAGTCCCATGGAAAACGGAGAGGTAAGCCTTTTATGTTCTTGTTTTGTTGGAGAGAATTGATCGATGAAAGCTCGGATGATAAATTGTTCGTAAATGGATGTTTATGAGGGGCTTGACACTTTTTTTACGGTTACAAACAGAAGTGTTATTTCATTTTTATAAAATTAATTTTATATTTTTACCGAACTGAAAGTCATTTATCATCATCATTTCACAGAGGAAACATTTATAGGATTTTCAACATTCACGTGGTATTCAAACAAATATTTAATACAGGGTGGTTCAATTAATAACAGAAATTTTTTAAACAATATTTATAGAAATGGCACTCATTACTTTGGAAACACCCTATATATCACTAATTATCAATACTGCGTTTACCCAAAAGATTTATTGCTCGGTCATAAATTACTTAAATCACAAAATACGGAATTTTTATAAAGCCTGAAATTGTATTCTCATCAATATCTAATTGGAGGTGGTAAAAATACGTTGTAAAATTTTAATAATGTGAAAATGACTTTAAAAGTATCTGTCGTAAATGTTAATTATATAAATGCAGTCCCAGGCTTCGATATCCTCCATTTTTTTTCTCAATACTAGCAGACTTGTTGGCATGTACGTAAATTCATGTTCCCTCAAAACTATTGTAATATACTGCAGATGAATCGTCTTAAGATATACAGGTTAGGTTTGGTTAGGTTAAATGCGACCCGCAAGAGTCTATTGTGGCTCACACGTATTCACATTTCACCAAACAAATTCAGCTTCTTATCAAAGCCGATTAGTATAATTAATAATAATTGTTTATTTAATTTACCTCGACCCCTCTCCGTTGAGGAACCGGGTAGTACAACTTTTGAAAGTTTATTTTTTTCCCTGAAACCCCCTTTGTCACCACCACTCCTGTAAAGGGGAAAAACGGAGGTGGCAAATTTGGCGCCCAACGTGGTTTCTGTACAGCTGCAAGACGTGCAATAGAAACACGTGCGGCACCCTCCCTTGGAAGAGAGTCTGCCTTCTTGTTTTGTTCCATGCCAGAATGGCCAGGGATTCAGACCAGCGATACTTAAGTGAGTTCTCCTATTGAGAAGAGTTTTTTTTGGAGGTCTAAAACCAATTTCGACGTTACAAGGTAAGAGCTACAGCCGCTTAGTTGTCCGAGAAATTTTTTATTGTTCTATATATGAGATTGGCTTACTCCACTCTCTCCACACATGAAACAATGGCGTAAATTTCCGCCTGAAATACGGTTGCATAGGATCCTAGAGAGGTTGAAATTTCTGTCCTAGGTATGCGCCCGTATACACCTGCACCAGATCCTGAGGGTGTTTTTGAGCCTTCTGTGTACCAACAGCTGTCTGCTCTTAATAGTTCATCCTTACGGAGGACCAATTCATGTCTATTTGGAATTAAGACGTTATAAGGCAGGTCGTAGTTTACTGTTGGAGGCATTATGTCAGAGGTCATTCCCAGAATACTGTGACTCTCACTGTCCGCTAGTATTCTGCTTCGTTCTGTATAAGCCTGATTTGTGCATTTAGAAATATGCGCAATTCTGTATGTTGTCCATCTAGCCTCTCTTTCCAAAAATATAGGAGGTAGGTCCAGAAGGATTTCCATGGTTGCTGACGGAGTAGCACTAGTAATTGCCAGAAAAGCCTGTCTCTGTGAACCAGAGTATTTCAATGAAAACAATCAATTTTTGAGTTGTCACTTTTATGAAAAAAATGAAAAAACACTTCTAAAACATACAGGGTGATTCATTACTAATTGGAAATAATTTAATAGTAGAATCCTGACTTCAAATTATGAAGATTCAACCCAAAACACCTGAATAAAATTTAGCTGCTTACTTAGTTACATGGTGTTTTGTTTAAAAATTTGAAAACTATTTGTGCTCAGTACTTTAAAACTGTTTTCTGTTCATTTCATATTTGGCAGAAAGTGTAGACAGTGTACACCTCACTAAATTATATTAAACAAACGTTTCTGGCTACTACCAGAGGCGTACGACAGGGGCATGTGACTGGTTAATCGTTCCCAAATTCTACGACACTGGCGGAATAGAAATTTTAGCATAATTTTTCGATTCTCCAATGCTTTTTTACGTAAATAGAGTACTCTTTTTCCATAACGATAAAGTCAATATTTCTCGAGATATTTTATGTTAAACATGAAGCTGCCCAATTTTGATGTGTATTAACTATGTCGATGTTTTGGACCAGTGAATTGCATTTAACACGCAAATAAAACTTCAATCCTTGTCAACAATGAGGAACAAAACTATTAAATGAACGGATGGATCGGAAACATATTGTGGTTCTGAAAATATAATCTAAATAAAAGTACCTGCAATTTTAATAACATATCGGAAATATCAGAAACGAACAGTACCTAAAAATCTTTTATAACAAAAGTCCTATCTCACCCTCGGTTACTTCAATAAGCTTATTAATTTTTTGGCTAAATCATCTCATAACCTTGAAAAATATGTTAGGTTGATTGGCAAGAAAATTGGGTAGAATTGGGCAGCTTCATGCTTATAACTTAAAATATCTCGAGAAATATTGACTTTATCGTTATGAAAAGAAAGTACTGTATTTACGTAAAAAGTATTGGAGAATCGAAAAATTGTGCTAAAATTTCTATTCCGCCAGTGGCGTAGAATTTGGGAACGATTAACCAGTCACTTGCCCCTGTCGTACGCTTCTGGTAGTAGCCAGAAACGTTTGTTCAATATAATTTAGTGGGGGTACAGTGTCTACACTTCCTGTCAAATATAAAATAAATACGTAAGACAGTTTTAAAATACTGAGCTCAACTAGTTTTTGGATTTTTAAGCAAAACACCCTGTAACTAAGTGAGCACTTACATTTTATTTAGGTATTTTGGGTTAAATCTTCATAATTTGAAGTCAGGATTCTACTATTAAAATATTTCCAATTAGAAATGAATCACCCTGTATAAAGTCTACACATGGGCACAGTGGGCAAAGAGACGTCCCATTTTATATGCTTTTTGACGTGTTTTTTCAAAACTATGTAAAAATATGTATTGTGTAGAAGCTGCTCATTAAATAGAATATTTTTATGATCTCTAATAGTTCTAAGCTCCAAACAACGTTAATTCATACTCCCTAGTGCAATTAGACATCTTAAAAAATCCATTCTAGGTAGTACCACCGATTAAAAACCTTTTTCTTTTCTATCACGTTTCGTAACCAACAGGAATTCCTTCCAATTACAATTACAGAGGAACTCAAATTGATTCTCCGATTACGTTATAATTGATTCTTGTCAGATATTTAGATGACTTTGCATTAAGATATGATTCCATGTCGATGTATCTTTTTATTCGAGTTTACAGTGATCCATTTTGTAACTGGTTAATACACGCCATAATGAGATTTGATTGATCGACTTCAGCCTACAGCTAAATTTCGAAATATCCATTTACGTACAGGGCGGAGCAACGTGCAATTACAATCATTTTATCATGGTTAAACAATACTTGGAGAATATAATGTGACAATTATCCACGATTCAAAACCATTTTTTAAGTGTCAAGGTCATTTCCGGTACTATAATTTACAAAACTATACCTTGTTTTTAAACTAGGAGGAGCATTTTAAGAAACCTCACTTACACCACTAAAAGTTACTGGATTAAGAGGGTGTTCCGAAAGAGTCGTGTTCAACCTTTTCGAACTATACCTCATTTAAAAACCAGGAGGAGTGGTTTGAATTTAAGTTGGCAATTCTGTAGACCTCTGATTGGTCAGATTCAGCCCAGTTTCACACAACACTTTTTAATATTGACATCAGCTGATAGTTTTAATTTTTGATAGTACTGACAGATAAATAAATAAATATTGGATGAAAAACCAAAAATATTCTCAAGCAGTGGGTACATTATTACTTTACATTTTTTTTAATTAGTAAAGTCGGCTTAGCGAGTATTAAGGGAATACTGAAGTAGAGGAACATTATATAGTGCAGAAAATATTGGTGGAATACCAGGACTTTTGAAAAATTGTGATGAGTGAATAAAAAATGTCGTTCGAAGAACAAAAATGTTATCTGTGCTGGACAAAATTTTGCAAGCTTCAAAGAAACGTTCAGACTTTCTTGAAACAAATTAAATTTATCTGTGTCACCTTTTGACGAGTAAAATGTAGGTACTATTTATTTCTTATATACATATTTGGGAAGAAATCGTCAAAGTTCATCGAAAGAACATGCCATGGAAGATATAAAACAATATAGAAAAGAATGGGTTTGGTAGAAAATAAATTATTGGTTTTTGAAGTTAAAAAGAAGGAAGAAGGTATCTCAGAAGTATTTGAAAAGTGGTTTATTACACTTAATCCGGCAACATAAAGATAACTGTTGGAAATGTTTAAATTAATACTGCATATTGCTCTACAAAGCTATTAATTTTGCAGTATTGTTATTGCGAGAACATATTATCAATTGTCATATTCTTTTCAATTTAATTGGAATAAATATAATTAAAGTAACTTGACTATTTGTAATTCTTCACCATCAACAATGACCATAATTTGTTTGTTGTCGATGTGAATCTGAATCTTCTGATGTTTGAATATTAAACGAAACAGGAAAAAGTCTTACATTTTGTTTAATGCGTAGGTACATCTGAAAAATATACTGCAGATCAGAGGAGAAATCGACTAATGTCTTTGCTATCAAGGCATATTTAATATATTTGGAACACGACTGTTGACTACGTTTTCGGAACACACCCTTTAGTAACTAATCTGGTAACTTTTAGTGGAAAATTACTCCTCCTGGTTTTTAAATGAACTATAGAAGGTCGGTTATTTGCAATTATTTAGAGGTTATGAGGTTCTCTAAGCAAAAACGTGTTGGAATATATCAATTTCACTACTTTTGAAAGTATTAGTAGCTCCTCGAAATAGAAGGAGACCTCGGAATGACAGCTGTAACAATTTTGGCGCATGCGATTTCATGGTTTTCAGTGTTTTCACCATAGACATAGACATTATGTAATATTTCTCTATCGTTTTCACTAAAAATATAATGTAATTATAATGTATAGTTGAAACTTCTTAATGCAATTTATAGTGTAATTGAAATACAATAATGTGGTTGCATGAACAGCATATAGGAAACTATAGTAATTACCTTTTTCCAATAATGTAGTTATAATAATATATAATGAAAATGTAATGACAATGAACGTTGCATGAATCCGCCTTTAGTTTAAAACCAAGGTATAGAACTATAATAGCAGCCATTTTGAAATGTCCATAGCTGCTAAGCGAGATTAGCGCAGCACGTCAAGGAATGCTAAACCCTATATCTTAAATTCATGTAAATTTTATATGATACAACATTTTATCCTCCAGCTTTCACTTGTAAGCTATGAAAGCTGACTGGAACTGCAAAAGATCATTCAATAGGCACCCATTTTGTACCAGCTGTTTCACTTATAACTATAAATAGGCTTTAACTTTAATCTAATTTATTTTTAGGTACATACCTCTTTGATCCAAGGTAGACCGGGTGCAAATGAAACCAGTCCAGAACTTTCCGAGTTTACGAAAGCTCGTTTCGTTCGTTTACGGCTAATGGGACTACGTGGGACACAGGAGCCGATTCCTAGATGGTTGAGTCAAGATATTTGGAAGGATAAAAGACTATTTTATTCGATTAAAGACATTAGTATCGGAGGACAGTGTGTGTGTAATGGACACGCTGAAAATTGTAGACACAACGTCGCTTCAGGGGTGAGTTTAATTTTGGAACTTGAGATAATTAAGGCCAGGTACTAGTTGCTTTTTGTTCTATGGGTTATGTTGACATTACTATCATTTTTGATGTTTAAAAACATCAAGGTATACAAAAAAACAAGAATGAAATATCTTTTTCACTGATAAATTAACTCCAATGTTAAAATGTCATATACCTGAAAATGTTATTGTCACTTTAACATCGATAAAAAAGGTGCATCCTTTTTTATCGCGATAAAAACTCCTCTTCCTCAATATCTAGTAAGCGGACGTCACTTTTTCACAATGACAATTGGGCTCAGTCATGAACAATTGACTTCAAGAATAGCGGCATAGAGCTAAAATATTCGTAACAGCCAACCAAAATATGAATTGTATCGGGGATTTCCCGATGTCGATAGATTTGTTGCATAATACAGATAAAACTGATAGTGAAAAATATTCGACTACTTATAATTTAAAATTATCAGTTTGGATGTATTTATTTATCAAAAATAGTACGATTGCAAGTGATAAGGATAGGCCAACGTAGAATTGAACATAAAGTGCAAATTATTATTTCAATAATTAGAAAATTATTAAAATAATAGATGGTTCGAGACTATTGTTGGCTATTTTGTACGGTCGTCAAAAAAATATCAGTTTTTTAAAATATGTCAAATTTTCGTCGGAAAATTTGATTCAGTTGATCTGATTATCAGATTAATACATGTAAATTTTACGGTGATATGAAAAATTTTACGTAGAATATAACTGGATGGTTAGAACTAATAAAAATGATTGCTGGGTCAAAAATGCTTCTATAAATACACATAGATTCAAAAGTCTTGCATCACCCTAAATCTCCAAAAAAAAATGTGTTCATTATAAATGGATCAGAGATTAATCAAATAATTAGTTTCAATAAAAAAAACGTGTATATTTGTCAAAAATTCTTATTATCCAATAATAAACATGCTTTAAACATAAAAAATATTCTTAGAAATTGAATAAATTAAATACAAATTGATTCTTTTTGAAGAAAAGGTTAAGTGAGAACCTGCATGAGAACTTTTAATAAAGAGTATTTCCACCTCTAGAATTTATGCAAGCTTGAAGTCGCCTGCCCATGCTGTTTACCAAATTATTGATATTCTGTTGAGGAATATTTCGCCATTCTTCTTGTGCCGCATGAACAAGCTCTTGTACACTCCTGGGTGGATTTCTGCGTGCTACCACTGCCCTGGCAAGCATGTCCCAAGCATGTTTTTGGATTCATGTCAGGAGATAGGGCAGGCCAGTTCAAATAATTGATCCCTTCAGTTTCAAGATACTCATTTACAGCTCTGGTCCGATGAGGTCGGGCGTTATCGTCCATAAAAACGAAGGAATTGCCAACAGCTGCGAGCCATAGTCTCACGTGAGGATGAAGAATCTCTCTGAGATACCTATCACCAGTCATCGTTCCCTCCACATGAATTAATTCTGTGCGATCATTTAACATGATACCAGCCCAAAACATAGCACTTCCTC
>CAJUYI010005494.1:0-15631 GCA_910591695.1 Galerucella pusilla
TGTTGATATTTTAATATGGAATTTGATTCGAATTGATGATTTATGATATAATATATGATAAATGTTGGATTTATCGAAAGATCTTCTCATAAATGATTTACCAGAAGGTTCATTTCTTACAATATTGATGTGGTAAAAAAGTAAAGATTAACGTATTAGCACAAAAGGGACAATATGAATAATAAGATGCAATTTTCCGGTATTTTGCAAAAAAGATGGTACTCAATCTGATAGATTATTTCGAGAATGAATGAAAAAGTGGAAATTCGTCAACCAGTGTGCAGGAAACATCAACCATCATTATTTTCTCCAGGTATATTTGTAATCTCACATTTTGGTAACCTCTGTATCTTCTGATTTGATACATATGTTTAGTGACCTTTGAACCCGCACGTTAAGAGCGCTTTTGACTATATAGAGAATGTTTTTAAAAAAATTGGCACAGATAGAGAACAAGTAATGGCGAGATTTTTTTATTTAAACATCCCACGTTACGTAATTTGAATAAAGTTAAATAATATACCAGTCGACACACCTTTTAAACAATTTGCAAATAGGTTCTCACAGTAGCCACTAACAAAATTAACCTTGTTAACCAAGAGCTAAGCTATTAGGGATTATTTCGACAGATTAGGCAGATCATTGAGATGAATTAAATGAATCGGTTGATAATTGTTGGAGATGCACAATAAACAAAGCAAGACTGAAAGTATGAATGAAATTTATCGAGTGAGTGAATAGATATCCACGATTATTTTTTTCACTTGTCAAAATCTGACATTTTGGTGGTTTTAACCAATAGCAATACATTATTCTAGCCAATCATTCGGTATTATACTGATAATTATGCTTCCTCATCGATAAAACCTTGTTTACATCGAAACGTCAAAATTTTACTTTGAATTTGTCATTATTGACAACTAAAAGCGCTTTCAAAAATGAACCCAAGCCGATTTAGTGCCATCTCTCAAGAAGATATTGAGCATTTGATACAGAATTCCACTCCACAGAATACGATAAGATCCAAAAAATGTATATGGAATCAGTTTGAAGCATTTTGCAGAATCAGAAACTACCAACTACAAGAAAATACGAGTATTCAAGAAATTGCAAAAATTCTAGGAGACTGGGCAGCAAATATGAAAAAATGTAACGGCGAAGATTACAAAGAATATAGTTTGAAAACCATATGGAATGTAACAGCCAAGTTAATACAGGAAAAATACTACCTAGAATTCAATATGAGCTTCAATCCGTTCCTAGATTTGGAATTTAAAAAAGCGAGAGACGTGCGAAATGCCAAGAGAAAAAAACTGCAAAGTTGTTTAGAAAAAAGAAAGCAAAGTGCAACAGCACTAGAAGAAGAAGAATATGTGAGTGTGATCAGTTCGTGTGACGAAAATACGCCCTCGGGTCTCCAAATGAAGTTCTTTCATATTATTTCCTATGAATTAGCATGGCGCGGAGGCGAAGGTGTTAATTGCCTTATCCATTATATCAGGGAGGAATTAAATAATTCAGGTGAAAAAACAGGACGATTAGAATATAATCCTATATTTAGTAAAACTTGCCAGGGTGGGAATAAAAAATGCACCGACACAAAATGGTTGACACCTAACTCAGAGAATCCTGAACGGTGTCCCATAAGATTGTATAATAAGCTTATGGATAAACGCGGTAAAAATATCACTACAGATCGATTTTTCCTTACTCCAAATTCTTATTGGAAAAATGCAAATGCTACTTGGTATAAAAATGTACCAATTGGTAAGAATGAGATGGGCAAATGGTTGAAGAAATCAGCTGAAAAATGTGGACTTGACACTAAGAGAAGAAGAATAACTAATCACTCAGGCCGATCAACTTTGGTTACTCATCTAATGAAAAAAGGTATACAGGAACAAGAAGCCATCAAAATAACAGGTCACGCCACAGCAGCTTCGTTGAAACCATATTTACATATTGATGCCGAACACCATAAAAATATCATGGATAAAGTTAGAACGAACAAATCGGTATCCATTGCCAATACATCAACAACTGCGGCAACATTAACCAATACATCCACAACTGCGGCAACATCCACCAATATTATATCCACACATGAGTTGGAAGAGACAGCTGTTCCTGCTGCCCAAACTATTTACAAAAACTGTGTTTTTAATAACTGTAATTTTTCGAATAATTAATTTTTTCTCTTGTTCAAAAAGTTGATTATATTTCCAGTTAGCTTATGTATTCTTCGGATTCAATAAGATAATAAAATGAAAAAATAAAGCAAAATCCTTTTAAATTGTTGAAAAAAATAATCTTCCCAAATACAACTCGCTCTTCAAATTTTATCACATAATTTTTTATTTTCATCACTCAAACTTGTTTATTTGAGGCAAAAACATTCAAACAAACCGAATTTAGATAAAATCACTCCTCCTAACGGAGTCGTGATTTTATCAAATCGGTTTGTTTTCAAATTTTTGCCAAATAAACAAGTTTTCGTGGAAAAGAAAAAATTATCGATAAAATTTGAAGCACTTGTGGTATTACCTTTGATAAATTATATAATGGAGGAGCTTTTCAGAATATTTCGAAATACAAACAGAAGTTGGACAAGGAGATGGAATTTTCCTTTTATTATTTGATTGCGTCTTATCAAAACAGATATTAAACTTTCTTAAATGCTAAATATTGAGATAAAAAAGAAGTTTCTCATTTTAAATACACCGGTCCTGATGTCAAAAATGAAGCTCGACAGTTATCGAGATAATGAGACCTGAAAGTCTACTCATTTCTTCTGCTGCTCTGCCTGTAGGAATGGGCTCCTTTACATATTTTTTTTATTTTACAATTAGGAAGAGCACATCATTTTGAGGCTCTGTGCAAAAAGTTAGACGTCAGCGAGACTCCTAAGTCGCCTAAAAAAATATAAACATTAAACAGCGCTCCTCTCCGAATTTCAGGCGTGACGTCATCGCATATGAAATCTCTCGTTCAGAGAGCGGATACCGCTCCGATCGGTTTTCCGTTAGATGACTACTTACTTAGCTAGTAACAGTACTTTGCTTGCTTATATGTTCATTATTTTTTATTATACGTTTTAGCAAACAGAGTTATATTTGTGAAATAAGAACGTTTAGAAATAATTTAATCTATTCGACACAATGGAAGAGAACCAGAGAAAAAAAAGCTATAAATATTGTGCGGTTCCAGAATGTAAAAGTACTACAATTAAAACATCTAACAAAACATTTATTTCTATTAATAAGGATTCCAAAAAAAATGGAATGGCAGAAAAGCATAAAAAGACTCAAAGCATTCACAGATAAGTCAACATACTTTGTTTGTGTATTTTTAGGATTTCATTTTTCTTCAATCAGAATCGTTATAAACCACTTTATAAAATACGTTGTGAATCCATATTGAGAGGTTTGAAAACCACACGCTTGTATTAATCTAAATTTATTTAAAAAAGTAGATAATATTGTTCTTATAGCTTGTGGTGTTTTTAATGTTCAAAATTATTTAATAAAATAATGGGTCAGTTCTTCACAATTTGAATTTTATTAAATAGGTACTGCTTTTTCCAAAAAACAGGTAATCTTTTTCAGTAGATCATCAACAAAACTGGCGTATATTATATGTTTTAAAAGAAATTATTCTATTTGATTCAAAGTCCGGATCAGCTCTAACAAATATCGCTTTTTTTACCAGTGAGGTGCATGTGCATTTGAATCTGATGTAAACATTTGGAACCAATATTACCTGCTTCATCAAAATAAGTTTTTCTTGTTTTTTTCAACATTGGTGATTTAATTTCCACTACACTTTCATCGTAAATAGCATTTGGAGAAGCTCCTTTAATTGGGCAGTCTGCAGTTAAAAAAACTATTTACTGAGTAACCTGAAATCACCCTGTATATCATTTGAGAGAGCATGTATTTATGAAAATATTGACATTTTCAATCATTCTGGCCGGAAAACAGCCAAAAACGATGTGTCACATAGTATAAAATTATAATTGGGCATTCCAAATCACGTGACCCAATATGGCGTCTGCGGGCAAACAACTGTCTTAAGTGTCATAAGAAAGCATTTAGTACGTGGTGAATAAATTGTTTAAACGGCATTATCTCCAAAGTTGTGTGAATTTGTGATTGTTGATAGACTTTTTAAGATGCAGAGTGATTATTTAAAGACATTATTGTTGCAAAATCCAGATATTGGCAAGAGATAAGCTGAAAATCCAATTTGTTTGTCTCCTAGATGTGAAGTGAAATATTTGTTTACAGATATCAAATGAAGCTAACAAATATGTGGCTTAAAACCGCTGGCACTGAAAAAAATTTTACAGCATCCCTGTTGCAACGACTTCCACAACCAACCACAAGGCACGTAGTTGGCATTTTTTCGTATTAAAATGTAATAATACCACTATAAGTCCTAAATAATATAAAAAGGCACAAAAACAACAATCCCACAAAATTTAAATAAACTTTTCAACAGCAAAATAATATAACACCAACAAACTATTTGCCCCCAGCCGCCATATTGAATTTGTTTTGACAGGTCATTGGAATGCCTGATTTAATAAAGTCGTGTTTTTTATTAAAAACCCTAATAATCATTAGCAAGTCCATTTCTGGAAGATTTAATGAGTCTGTGTTTTTTATTAGGTCCATACATTTTATTTTATTAACACAAAAATTTTGAAAGTAATTCAAAATAAATAAATTCTACGAGAGGCACGTTACAGTCAGAAGCGTAATGTTAGTGCACATTAACTTTCATATGCGGTGACCTCACAGCCATAGTCTTCGCCCCGCTACGGTATGCTTGTTTAATTGGTTGTATCAGGAGAACGACATATTCTATTGACATGAAATTTTCAGAATTATATTTTTATCCTTAGTACTTTGTTTTACGACAGTTAAAAATGATTTAAAAATTTTAGTGAACGAGCCCATTCTGCTTCCATGCATTAACTTGTAAGCGGGCGGACGAATTGTTCCATAACTCAGCAAAGAATTGACATTTCCCGATGATTCAAAGTTCATCACAATGGGAAGACCCGTAGCTATAATTCCATGTGACTTGCAGCTCGTTCGTACTTGACAAAAATATTTTTTAAAAAAGCTTTTTTCCAAAAGATTTTGAGACTATTTCATTGATTTGTTCATATTTAAAAGAAAATAGTCTTTTATCCCAATTTTTTTTATTATGGAACCTTAGGAGGTCTTGAATGATCTCAGAAATTTTTTTTAATATCGATATTTTCAGGTGTTCATTTACTGGACTATCACACTATGTGGCTAAAGCAGTTTGCACTTTAATATATCGCAATTTAAATGATGTAAACAATACAAAAATTAAACTTTTTACCTTTGTGTTGTATATTCAATTTTGGAATTCACTTGAGCAAGACTAGAGAACGGCAACCGTCTTCAAATGTCTCTTACCCAGTTTAGATAGCCTGGTTGAGAGTTGCGTCTACCTTGTTCAGTAAACTTTTTGTATTGAGGTACCTCCATTTGAGTTGATGTTCCCTATCTAGCCAGTTCCCAATTTTCCCTCTTATGCAATCTTTTGTGATTCCAAAAAACGGTTCTGGACCTCTTCTCCACAGTTTTTTATCAGTCTAGACCTAGTTGTTGGATTACTGATAGCTTTAAGCAGAGCCTTGCTGTCAGTGAATATTTTAATCTCATGTTTTTATCAAGAGGATGTTCTTATATTAGTTTATTTTAATAAATATAATATATTTTCTTTTCAACACTGTTTCACGATTTCAACAAGTGATTTTTGGATAGCTCCATAAAATTGTGAAATCAATCATTTCGAAATGGACTATAATAAATATTGATAGATAGGAACAAGCTCAATAAATTTCGCTTATCAATTTAATATCAAAATACCGCATACCGACCACAACATTTTGATATGTTATTAAATCAAATGTGTTCACTACATTTTTTCATTTTAATAATGTTTCAATTTACCTTGAAAGATGATTTTTTCATGATATTGAATTTGGAAAATAACAATACAAACTAAAGTACTTTTAAGGGGAATCTATCGGCAGCGATTTGACAAAATATCGAAGTATTTTTGGCAAAGAATTTTGAGGTGATGGATGTATTGAAAATTAAGTAAAAAATATATCATGTAGATTGTAGATTAATGTTGAACTTAGAGTTCTCATCGAATAAAAACTTTGAAATGCTAACCAAATTTTGTTGAAAAAAATACGAATCATGAGGTAATTACACATATTAAGCAAAGTTTGAGCCCTTGTAAAGAATTAAATATGGATTAAATGGAAAAACTAATTGATAAGAAGTCTAATTTGAAGCTTTATGAATACTATATAAAAATCTCAGAATCCTCAAATTACTTATGACCGTACAATTCCTTATTGAAATTCGGTTGCTACCACTAAAATATCGGATAAAAATCCATCTCTCGCTTTTCTATCCTTCTATGACTGACATTGTCTCTCTGCTTCGGTAGTCGCGTGCCGTTCCATTGTTGATACAACGCTCGCCGGTCTCGGCGGTCTCCCAGTTCAGTACTGACGAAGCTTATAGAGTAGTACGTGAACCAAAATCCGCTTGGACCGCTTGGCTACCTACATGTTGTGGAGCTTTCATATTTCTAATAAAATTTTCGTTATGTGAACTTAAACGTGAGGACGTAGGGAAAAAAACATATACAAAGCATAATTGTGCAAGGTCGAATTTGGTAGATGCCCCTTAATATTTCTAAAAAATTCCACTTCAATGAAAAAATATACACTGTTTTACGAGTATCTATTTATAAGATTGATTCCTGTACAGGGTTTTGTACAGGGTTATAATTTGACCACCCCTTTATTTCTCTTATGCATACAGATACAAAAAAAAGTTTCAAATAAAAGTTGTGGGAGCATAAATGAATTGTAATAAAATATACTTATAATATAAAAAAAATAAAAATAAATTTTTTTAAATAGAACGCCCTGTATATTATGACATATTTGCATAGGGCATTTTTCCTCGTAACAAAAATATATACTTTCATAGGTCTAGCTCTTATACTTTCCAAAATAATGGACATTGAATTCCTAAAGTATTTAAGTTAGTATTGAGCTAAAAAAAATAGTTGGCTATGCATGGCTTACTGCACTTGTTGATATCTGTCAAAGCTAAGTAACTTCTAAAGTGACAGACAGTAAATGTTTAAAAAATAGGCGACTGGATGTTCATTAACAAAGAGCACAAAAAACAATACAGTGTTTATTACGAAATATAATACAATAGCAAACAACATAAAAAGCAATGCAGTGTTTATTACAAAATAGAAACCGATTTGATATTACATGTCATAAATTTTAAGCAAACTACCTACTCCTTAAATTTTCTATACAGTTTGAAATTTTATTATTATTTCGATGGTTCAGAAGTTCAATTTCAGCTTCAATTTTCTCTCTAATTATTGCAATACTGTTACTGGTATCGGAACATCAAGTGCACTAAGCCATCATGCATAGCCAACTATTTTTTTTAGCTCAATACTAACTTAAATACTTTAGGAATTCAATGTCCATTATTTTGGAAAGTATAAAAGCTAGACCTATAAAAGTATATATTTTTGTTATGATAAAAGAAAGCCCTCTCCGAATATGTCATAATATACAGGGCGTTCTATTTAAAAAAAATAATTTTATATTATACCCCCTAATACAAAAACGCTACTGGTGTACAAATTATATTTTATTAAAATTCATTTCTACTCCCACAACTTTTATTTGAAACTTTTCTTTTTATCTGTATGCATAAGAGGAATAAAGGGGTGGTCAAATTATAACCAATAACCCTGTACAAAACTTTCAAACGGGAGCAACTTTTTTACCAAATAGCGTTCATAAAAAATAATAACAGATTTGGAAAGGACGTTGAGAGTATATTAAAAAATAAAATAGATGTTTAATTAACTTAGAAACTACAGATCATACTGTTGATACTAATTGTATGAATCTAAAATTACTATGTACTGTGTAAAATCACTAATATTACTTGTAAATTCAACCAGATCAAATTACAAATAAGCATGGAAAACCAAGAATGGGCAACACAAGTAAATATACTCCTATATAAGAAAAGAAACAAAACCGAATGTGGAAATTATAGAGAAATAACTCTTTTACTTGCCGTAATAGGTAGATATTGTGCGAATTTAAAGTTGTCGGCTCTTCGTTCGACTGTAATTCGATACGATACCGTCATAGTCCGCAATGTAACTTAAAGGGGATATACGATTAAATAGTTGCTTTAAAAATATTACGTCCACTATACCTGTACTGCAAGTGAAACATATGAAACAGCTCTAGAGATAAGATTAATAAGGATACAGTACCCAAGATCATGTCTACTATCAGAAATTTAATATAATATCCAAGTCATCAGATTTGGGGCACACTTAAAAATCTCAAAGGATTTCATTGAAGCAATCTAAGCATTGTAATAAATGGTCATACAATTGTAAGATCGCACAACAAGGAATCAGTAAAAATTAAAACAATGCAAGGAGTGATACAAGGTGGAGTACATGAAATAATAATCAATAAAACCAAAACCAAAAACAATGACAAAATTGCAGAGGAGTAACCCTACTAAATACCATTATGAAGATATATGAACAAATTATAAATAGAGTTGCACAAGTTTGACTTGAATTTTTGGGATTGACTTGAGTTTGACTTGAAATTAAGTCAAACTCAAGTCAATCTTTCAGATGAAAAATTCAAGTCAAATCAAACTGGACAATGGTTACAGGTTTGAAAATTCAAACTGTTTGTCAAACTAGTTTGAGAGAGTTTGAAAAATAATATTTAGTAGATATATCTTGAATCGGTAAAATATTTATGTTAAATATAGTAAGTAGGTACAACAAATACAATTATTTCAAACAAAAAGAAAATACATTATTTCAAAAAATTTTTTTGATCAACTCGAATTTGTCACCTCAAAATTCTTTGTGAAAAGTAGAGTTCTTAAAAATCAAATGAAAGCAACAATATATTACATAGTAACCTCTTCCTGCGATCCTTGTGTGATATTTGTTAAGGATTCTTGATGAAGCCACGAATTTAAACACATTAATGTTCTAATAGACTGGTCATTCAATCGGTTTCGTTTTTTTGTGACTGTCAAAGAAGCTCTCGAAAACTAGCGTTCTATGCAGGCTGATGTTGCTGGGGTGGCTAGAAAGTCTCTCGCCATTTTTGATAAAGTGGGAAATGCAGTTTCGTGCCGTTTCCACCACTTTAATATGTCCTCGGCACTGTCTGCTCGTGATTCAGCTGCGTATTTGTCGATTTCGTATCTCCATGAATTTTCGTTTCTATTTATTTTTGGAGATGATTGAAAAAGTCCAAGCAAGTCTATATCAAAATCAGTAACTTCATCAGACTTTACACTGACTGTACGGTAGGGGTAGGAGGTAGACGGTACGCTCTGTTATTAGAATTGGAAGTCAACACGTTGCGCAATATAATATTCAAACTGTTTGGAGAAGTTTGATTTCAAGTCAAACCTAAAGATACAGAAATCGATTCAAGTCAAACTTTTTTACATAAATAGTTTGATTTTCAAGTCAAGTCAAGTTTGTTGAGTAAAATCAAACTAGTTTGACTTGATGCATCTCTAATTATAAATCACAAAATAACTACCGCCCGATTAGTCTGCTGCCAGTGGTCAGTAAAGTCATGGAAGCCATTATTTCGGAGGAGACGACCAAATTTCTTCTCCTGGAAAATGTGATTCCAACGCAACAACACGGATTTGTCGCCGGCCGTTCCACCCTAACCAACCTGCTACACTGTGTTAATGACTGGACGTCATCTCTTAACGATCGGCAGCCAGTAGATATTGTCTATCTGGACTTTTCCAAGGCCTTTGATCGCGTTCCCAGGCGCAGACTTCTACACAAGCTGGAACACTTCGGCATTCGCGGCTCTTTACTTAGCTGGATTGACGACTTTCTAACGGATAGATATTTTAAAGTAAGAGTTGGCGAAGACTTCTCAAGGGATAGATTGGTGGAAAGTGGAGTGCCACAGGGTTCTGTTCTTGGTCCTCTGCTTTTTACGGTATACACCAGCGATCTTCCTTATCACGTAACTAATAAAATATCTTTGTACGCTGATGACACAAAGATATATACGAATCCAATCACCAACCAACAAACCCTCCAGCTGGACTTAAACTCCATCTCCAGATGGTGTTCTCAGTGGCTACTTCCATTGAACACGGAAAAATGTGTAGTGCTCCGAATTGGTAAAAACAACCCACTACTACCGTACTTCGTAGATAGTCGACCATTAAATTCTGTGTTTTCCTATAACGACCTCGGAATTATCGTAAATAGCAACCTAACTTGGTCTGATCATATAACTTCAGTTTGTAAGCGCGCGAACACCAGACTTTATCTCATTCGTAAGTGCTTTTCGAGTGTTTCGTTCCAGTCGTTTTGCAAACTGTATACTATCTATGTCCGACCAATTCTCGAGTACGCCGGTCCAACGTGGTATCCAGACCTAGTTCGCGATAGAAATCTTTTGGAAAATGTTCAAAGAAGAGCCACTCGACTGTCCCTGGGACAGCGAAGACCTTCCTACGAGGAAAGACTCTCCATGGCCAACCTAACTTCCTTTGAACTTCGCAGACACCGCGGAGACCTCATTACCACTTTTAAAATATTAAAATTTAATTTTGGTAATCTTGATATGATGTTCACCTTAAATCCAGATGACCGCCTTAGAGGACACCTTTTTAAACTCAAAAAAGAAAACTTTACCGTCAGATCAAGACATACTTCTTACCAAACAGGGTATTCGACAGCTGGAATAATCTTGATGTATCCACAGTTTCTGCACCATCGACTAACTCGTTCAAAAACAGACTTGATCATGCGCTGCTAGAGCACTTATAGTTTATTTGGTATATTGTGTATATTGTACTTATTTTTCTGTTCTTTACCTACTAGTACCTATGTTTCTTGTGTAATTATCTGTTTTTGGGCATAATAGGGATTTGTCCCTCTGCCCTTGTCTAAATATAATAATAATAATAATAAAACTAAAACTCCTATCCACAAAGTGGAGTTAGATCGGGAAGCACTCCACAAGATCATATCTTCACATTAAAACAACCAGAAGAAAAGAGCCACTTGGAAAACAAAATTACATATCTGGCATTCATAGACTCGTTCATAGATCTGAATAAAGCATTTGATACGGTCCCTAGGTGAGAAAATATGGAAAAGATTGAAAGATAGAGGGACAGAGAATAAAATTATTGACCTAATAATTTCATAGTACAAAACAGCATGAAGTATGATGGATTTAACATCACGATAGGATTAAGACAAGGATGAGCACTAAGTCCAATATTCATCAATAAAAGTGAAAAGAAAATAAAGAAACATTTTATGGGTTGTAAAAATCTAGAAAGAGTCGAAATAGATTAAGGGGTTTTTGGAGACGATGTAGTACCTACTGATTGCAGGGAGTGAAAACAGATTACAAGAGAATATAAACGTATGAAAAAATGTAATGGAAGAAGAGGTCATGAAAATCGACACAAATAAAAACAAAATACTTGTAATAGGAAACCAAAATATCAATACAGAAATTAGGATAGACAACAGACAAATTTAATAAGTAAAAGAATGCAAATATTTGGGAAAAATGGTCGAAGAATCTGTAAAACAAGAAACAGAAATAAATGATTGGATCGATAAACAACTAAACTATATTATTCTATGAATAGCAAAACACAAGCTTACGAAATGAAATACATGAGAAAAACTTGTGAATAGAAAGGACAAAATGTGAAATATAAAAATACGAGAAAAATTGGGGGGTGTAACCAACGTTGAAATAATGGAATTGGAATGGAAAGAATTCAAAGAATGGAAAATAAAAGACAAGTTAAAAGAACATATGAAGCAAAAATACAAATAAAAGGAAAAAAAATGAAGACCAAGAGAAATAGACGTAAAAATATTCTGCAGATTTTAACCAATGAACATTCATTTTACCTGTTAATGAAAATGAACCAGAAGTTCAGTAGTTCACTGTCACAATGTCACGCTCACTTTCAACTACGTGTACATTTAATTTTACGCGAAAACAATACCCTAAAATTGTTCCAACGCCTACGCACATGTCCGTTAAAACGCATTCGGCCGATCTCTCTACAAGTGACACTCTCTACTAGGCTTTACGCAATTTGCTAACTCACTACAATTTTTGTTGCGTAGGTCCGATTCCGACAAGGCAAGCGCCTGTCTAGACACCGAGCTAACTATTTGTAAATATTGAAGTGCCAGAGATACGAGAAAGAGAGAGAAATGGATTTCTAGGCGCTTGGTTGCCGGCATGAAGGAAATTTCTGTAAATGTGGGAAAAATAATTTGTTGGTGAAATTCTGTAATACCAACAAGAACTTAATACGGCTCCTTTGGACAAAAACTGACACAAATGCAAATTCATCAATTGTCAAATATAGGAAATTAGAAACAAATTGATATTTTTGTGTTTATTGCGAAATTGCTTCTCTTAAATCCATGAAATTTTGAAAAAAGTTACAAATGTGTAATTTTTCTGAATTGCGATAAAAAGAAATAAATAAAAAGAAAGTATCAAGAAAGGTAAGGGTTGTTTACCGGTCGACAGCAATGTTTGGAATTTACTTACCGACGTCTGAACGGTAAGTAAATCACTTACCGACGTGTTAAACTTAGAAACCAGTAAACACAACCTACCGTCCTGACAACCGATGCTGTAAATAAACAAAAAAGATCGATCGCGCAAAAAAGATAAATTTATGTTTGAATTTGTACTTCATGGAAATCAAATTCATACTGACACAAAATTTTAAAACAAAAAAGGGATCATAATATTTTGGAAAAATAGTGATTCAAGTAGGTCTTCTTTTTTCTCTCAGAAATTGAAAATTTGGAAGGTTACGCTTGCTTCAGTTGTGGAGTTTCTTTCTTATAAAACGGGCGGCAAAATTTTATTTTTACTGACATCATTTTGCCACTATAACTAGTTTTGTAACGGTATCAGCTGTTAGCGACCATGCCATAAGATATGACACTGTTTCTCCAAAGGTGCGATATTTAGTATACAGAGTTATTTAAAGAGCCAGCTTATAGTATAATATTATACACCAAGGTGGTGATTATTATTATTGACCGATCACCAAGATTATTTCGCGAAGGGCTCCGCCCCAAGCAGAATAAGGTGCGAGGTTTATAAATGTCTTCAACACTATGGTGTATATACATTTTTTTCTACTACTAGGTAATTTGAGACAAAAATTAATAATAATTCACAAACGCACCACGAGAAACGTTAATTCCGTCGTCTGACTGACAAGTACACTGTCAGTTTTCGATATATTATAAACGTACTCGTTATGTCATCAGTCATTTTGGTTGAGCGCGAATTTTAAACTGATTGCATTTTTATTCAAATAAATTTATCTTGATAGGTAATTTCCAGCAGGAAATATGTTAAAAGCCAATCTTCTGGGTATACAAAATTATGTTGCATAAGTTTTTGTTGAACTACTATTCCTAATTTCTGAAAATATTTGAATTTGTCCATTATTGACCTAGGTTAATAATAGAAAATTATTAACCACTAATAGAGAAATTGAACTTCTCTGTTGGCTAGAAGAAGCAATAATTGTCAACTTCACATAGTAGTGGAAGAAGAGATTAGAGAGATTTTAAGCCACATAAATTTTGACATACGTTACACGCTAAACTGAGCAAGTACAGTCTTTCTAAAATAGCGGATGACATTTTTAATTATTTCAGTTTTTGAAGCCATAACCTGTGAACAACGTTACACGTTAAACGTTATTTTGTTTGGTGTAGCTAACCTTAAATTTTCTGTTTGTTTAATTTGATTTGTATACATTAATCCATGACATTAATTATGGATAATATTAGGCAAAATTAACGTTGAATATCGGCATTGACAAGTTAAAATATTCAAAGATGTATATTTTGAGACCCAGAATATAATAAAGTATTGAAATATGTTATTTAAAATTATTTGAGCATAGTTTTAATACTATTCATATTTTTTTTAGTCAACGAAATAAACACTTGACAATTATGTCAAAACCTTACCGCTTAATAAGGTTTCGTTTATTTCGACGTATATAAATAACGGAGTACGTTATCGCTTATTAAGGTGATCGGTTATTTTTTACTATTGCGCATGAGCAGAATAACCGATAACGTGTAACGTTGATCAAATAAGTGGCTTAAAATCTCTCTAAATTAGTTTTCCGAAAAGTTGGCACAACTATACTATACATTTTATGGCGTATTTGACTTAGTTTAAGTGTTCTATTTTGTCCGTTCAAGTCAAATATAGAGCGCCTTTTACAACGTATAAAAATATGGAGACAAAAAGAATATTTATGATTAAAGGTTATTAGGGGGCGTCCATTAATTTTGTGAGATGTTCAGGGGGGGATCGAGCCGAATCTCACCAAATCCCTTTTGGGGGGCTAATATTACGAGATTTTTTTCTATCAGGAAACGATGTAAAATTGGGTCACAATTCAGTTAAATTAAAATAAAAAACGAATAAAATCTGACACAAGATTACGGTAGTATTCTCACCCAAAAAACAGTAATATTGAAAATATTAGGGGGGGCGAGAAAAATCTTATCACGTCTCATCAAAGGGGGGTCAAAAAAATCCTCAACAATGCCTCTCGTAATAATTGGACGCCCCCTTATGGAGTATTCTTTGTTGCCCCCCAAGAAAAGTCGTACATCACAATTATGATTTGCAAAATGTATTTTTTGTAAAAAAGAAAATGTTAAGGGTACGCTCATGAAAAAGTAATCAATTATCGCATCGCTTCGAGCAGAAGGTCATGAAACAGTGGGTTTCGTAATCAAACCATCATCACAAGAGGTACCGAAGAGTGAGGCTTCTGGTTATTATTTATTCTGTCATAATCAATCATGGTGGGATCGTGATAACACAAGGATTATCCTGCCGAGTTATGTACTATATTTTTTTCTCTTTAAAATTCTATTTCTAAGCTGGACTAAAAGAAGTCACGTATGGCTAATCCAGCCCTGAGCGTACATTTCAAAGAGAACATTATTTTCAGATCGCTATTTGTTTTTTTTTAAATACGCAATTAATTTTTTCTAATAATCACGAATTGTTTCAATTATTTAAAGATTTGTTTTTATATACTAGTAGGTGAATGATGTATATGGATCGCTCACGACATGCTATGATAGTCTGTAGACAGAGACAATGAGCAATTTTTGTAGCAAACAATTTCATTTGAATGAAAAAAAACATCAGTATTTCCACTAAAGTGAATTTGTTTTGACTGTCTTAGATGGTTCGACGACCTTGCTTAGCTTGCGCACTTGCAGCACACACTTTACATACAGGGTGTGCCACGAGGATCAAGACAAGTAATATATCAGAATTGGGCAGTAGTAGATGATTATAATTTTGAGGGGTGTAAATTAGAGCAAATGTTGCATCTTTTCTTGTTATTATCTTACCCAATGAGGTATTTGTTTTTGGTCACGTGAC
>CAJUYI010005495.1:0-15625 GCA_910591695.1 Galerucella pusilla
ATAATCTCACACAAGCATCTGCTCATTTTGCATATTATCAGTTACTGAGAAAATTTTGTATCAATTTTTAATATTCTTTCGTTGGAAAATGTATTCCTTCATGTTTCATGCTTTTATGATGTTTTCTAAAAAGTTTAAGTCTATGTTAAAAAGCGTTTTAGATCTTTATGAAGCATTACTTTTATTTATCTACACATGAAAAATGGTTTATTCTGAATGACAATTCAGCCTAAATAGCTGATAGTAGAGCCCTTGAACGTGGAGGGTGTATTCTTTGTGTGACGTAGGTATCCGATAAGAAAGGATTTTTCGAAATTCTACCCCAAGGGGGATGAAAATCGGGTGCAAAGTTTCTATAGGACGTCCCATCTACTTAAAATTTTACATAAATATTCTGTAACATTTATGGAAGATGTGTTTCGAATATTATTGAAACTCATCCCCTAACGGGGAGAAAAAAAGGGGTAGAAGCTTATTTTGGAAGTGCTTTGCATCGAAAAGAGCTCGAAAAATTTAAAAATAATTTTCCAAGCGTACATTTTTCAATCAATTTCTAAGAATGTGTACCACGTACCTAAAAACAAACGTCTAACGGTAAATAAACAACAATTACAATATCATTCAACACATTTCCACGTAGTATAATAATACATCCACTCGAAATATTCTAGACACGCTCCAGTTGTACATAATCAAACAATATAAGGAGTGTCATATGCAAATATCATAACAAAAATATGTCATTCATATTTTCGCACGGTCTCAATGCATGTAGATATATTATCTACAGTAACAACAGGTACTTTTATTAATCACGCATTGTCATATAAATATGAATGAATTTTATACCGACATGCATACCGAATTGATATTTATTGGGAAAAATGAGGTCTTTTTACGTATGAAAGAGTACGTGCCATGGATTTGGTTATGGAATATCATAAATCTTTGATATAAATAACAATTTACGATAGAAAAAGAAAACAGAAGGCTAACAATCAAAGTAAAATGTAAGAATTTATTTCTGTATGGGTTGCTATAAATTTTATTTTCACAATGAGACCATAGAATTGACGTTTTTCTACTACTAGCTGTGAAGTTGACAATTATTGCTTCTTTTAGTCATCTGAGAAGTTGAATTTCTCCATGGGCGAGTTGTATCAAACACCTGAACTTAGTTTAGTGATAACTGAAGTTTTTACTGATGTAACTGATTGATGATCTGTCGCATTCTAAACATCAGTTATCATTAATCCAAGTTTAGGTGTTTGATACAACTCGCCCTATAAGTTGTTAATAATTTTCTATTACTAACCTAGGTCAACAATGGAGAAAATCAAATATTTTGAGAATTCAGGGATAGTAGTTCAACAGGAACTTGTGCAACATAATTTTGTATACCCAGGAGATTGTCTTCAACATATTTGCTGCCTGAAATTACCTATCAGGATAAAATTATTCACCTACTGAACCAGAAGTACTGGCTGCGCTATATAAATGCACAGATCTCGTGCAGCTCCTCCTGGCATTCGAAAAATGACTAGTTTTTTTTACTATTCTGGACCTTTTGTATCTAAAAAACTATCTATCAAATGTCAAAATTATTAACTGTCATATTTGGCTTAAGGCTGTACCTAAACTCGAAGCCTGGGTGCAAAAATGCATTCTCTTCGTGGAGAATAGTATTTAATAGTTATCCATGTTTTTTTCTAGCAAAATATAATAGACAAACCCTGTATATCACCTTAGAGATCAATCAGGATATAATAAATAAAATCCCATATAAGTTTTCCCAAATACATCTAAGTTTGTAAATTATTTCTCAAAAGTATGTTGAATAGTATTTAAAAGTAAATAAAAAAATTCAATGAAACTTTTGTATCTGCATCTGTTTAGCATACCCGATGAAACGTATGGAATCTTTGTTCAACTCGAGCAAAGCAAAAAAAAATAAAATAAAAAAAAGCATTTACTTAATTAAAACTTCCAATTGTAAACTGTACCTACTGGCTTGAAATAAAGAATGGAAATTGAGAATGGCCGGACAAACATGGACATGAAGAACGGCTGCAGCTTGAACTTTATAACTTTTGTACATGAATCGAATTGATATCGTCGTTGATGTACCAATTAATTTGTTTGTCATACCTTTGTCGATATTGATTAGAGAAGTTTTCAGAGAAGTGAATTCTTCTCATTTTTGAATGAACGTTGTTATTTTGCACTCGAAGAAATGCCGGGGTAAGACCAATAAGAACTAATTAGTTGACAAGTTTTTTTTCAACTCTTATCGGTATCTCATAAATATTGTAAAGTAAACGAACATAAAAGTTGAGCTATTCACTCTCTTCAGTCCTTGTCGCCCTTGTCTATTAATAGCCGTTAAATTCGGATTAAACCCCTATCGGCTTTTTAAGACCCTTATCTAAGGGATTGCTAAAAATTCGTATTGACTTTTTAATGAATTTTAGCGAAAATGAAATAAATCACAACATGTATTGGCATTGTCTGTTTAATCTTATAAGCTGTGGGATACTCACCGCCTCCTGGGGTCTCGTTTACTGATTTCTACGCGTGTTTTTGTCGTAAATTAGATGCAGAACCGGAAGAGGTCTTCTCCTTTTTGGGTCGACGATTCATACTAGGCCAGTATACGGAAACATCTTCATCTCAAAAACGCACAAATATCTCCGAGGTTATGCAACCTCCCCACAATTGTGTCCCTTTTAACCATGACCTAGTTAAGCATTCTGGTCCGTTCATCAGAGTTGACGATCCTCCTTTTACGAGTTCGTCAGCTTTTTCATTTACAGCGATTCCTTTGTGACTTGGGATCCACTCCAGTGTTACACTTTTCCGAGTCGCCAGTCTTCTAAGTTCTTCGCCGCATTCCCATACCAGCCGAGATGTTACCCTAGAGCTCTGAAGTGCTGATCTGCCTGTTGTTGTAAAGCTCTCATGTTATTTGCCCATGCACATGCAAGTATTGCATAGACCTCTGCTTAAAATACCGAGACGATTCCTCCATATTTGCTCGACCTGCTGTATATGCCCGGTCCGGTACCGAGCTCATTATTTGATCGGTCTGTACCAGATCAGTTCATTTGCTCTACTGAGTGTTGGTGCGTTCTCTTTCTCCAGCCCCTTTCGATCTTTGATGACAATCTCGATGTTCTTGCGAAAGATATATCTGGTGGTCATGTGGTATGTTGGCATTTTGAAGAAGTCGTCATCCACATGCCTTATTTCTGTGTGTCCTCTCCCATGTGCCACGTCATGGTCTGATGCTTTTTCCAGTCGGGTTGAAGCTGCCCTTGCTTCGCACATTATGACACTATGTAGCGGAGGAAGGTCTAGCATTATCTTCAGCGCCGCTGTAGGAGTAGTCCTCATTGCCCCTGTAATGCCAATGCATGCAAGTCTTGCTTAGTTTTAGCATTGCGGAAGATTGTCTGATATTTGGCCACCATTCCAGACATGCATATGTAATCCTGAGAATGGCAATTAAAAAAGAATCTGACTTGAATCCTCCAATTCCAAACTTTTTTTCTTAGCTTTGAAAGACAGTGTCAATAAATATTTCGGTGTTTAATATGATACTGGCCTACGTCGTAGCCAGTTTGCTTTTCGAATGACAATTTCTATTATCCAAAGCGAGACAAATTAGTAGATTATTAGTTCTGGTGATCGATGATACGGTGCAATTCGTCGAAGAAGAGAGCGTAAGTTTTGTGACGGGACGGGGAATCGTTGTAACGACACGTTACTGTTATCCAATTTAGAGTTCCAATAAAACTGCCAGAATAAAGCTCTATCGATGTTAAGTGACATGAATTATCCGATGGGGTACCGTCTCCTTCTCCCACAACTCCCTTTTCAAATAGCCTCAGTTTTCGATTCGTTTACCGACAGGTCGAGGTTATTATTAAACATTGAATACAATCAAGGTGGATAAAATTTGTACCTTATTTTGTTCGTTGATATTGGAAGTTCTTGGAGAGCTAGTGCGGCTGATTCTTGTGAATTCCAGGCTCTTTGTAGCTGGTCCAAAGCGTGCTCTATGGAATTGGGAGGGCAGTGATTGTTGACAAACTATAGTTTGACATTGGAAAGTCTTGGAGAGTTAGTGCGGCTGATTCTTGGGAGTTCCAGGCTATTTGCTGCATGTCCAAAGCGTGCTTGATGGAATTGAGAGGGCAGTGCCAAAGTTCAACATTAATACAACATCTATTAACATTTGTCGGGCAGTTTATGATAAACTATAAACTAGTCTTCTTCTTCTTCACTTCCAATTGAGTGCGTATTAAATTTCAATAAGTAATTAAAAAGTTATTAATGCTGACTTATTGCTAATTTAATAAGAAAAGAAAAAATCGATAGCGGTACGTAAAAACCGATCTATAGACCAGGATCAATTAAAAATCTTTTTATAATTAAAATGAATTTAAAGGAGGACGAAATGAGCAATATCTATTCCCGACACAACGGCCATGTCATGCATCAAAAGCCGACGGGTTATCAGAAAACTTTATTATAATTCAAACGACTGTAAGAGCGGTTGTCACAACCGATGACGACTTGAGCATAAACTGTTAGTTGTACGAGGATCACTTAATAATTATTGTCATGTGCGACGTATTTGGGAAAACATTGGAAAGAAGTATTAGTGAATCTTCCCAAAATAGCGATGAAAGAAAAATGTTAAAACAAGTAAAGTTGCGAAAATCGTAGGAATTAAAAACTGAATTGAAGTTATACAGTGAAATTTTGCTCGAAAGCTGGATTAAATATATATAAATATACACTGAAATCATGAGTATAGAGATGCAGTTTTGAAAAAAACGGTACAATGTAGACAAGCGAAGTACAGTTTTGTACCTCATGGTATTCTTGATGTTTTCACAGCCAGTTTTTTCATCAAATCTTCCAAATATTTGCTGTATTATTCTACAGATGTTTGTGATGGAAATTGACACCAATCTAGCAATTCATTTGGTTAGAAGGGTGGGTAAAAGAAGAACACAATAAACACTGAAAGAATACACCCAGGCAAACACATGGGAAGACATTCATAGAAGGACCATCAGAAAAAGTAGCTAAACAAGTGCTCTTAATGAGCAGGAACAAACTAAGCATCATAACGGGGCTAATTACGGGACACTTTCCCACAAAGGAGCACCTGATCAAAATAGAGCTGTATATAACGGATACCTTACATGCAGGAGATGCAAAAGGACACTGAAACAGCTCTGCATATACAATGCAACTGTGAGACGTTGGACCACAGAAGACAGAAACTGTATGGTAGACCCCATATGACTCCAAAAGACTTCTAAAACCAACCAGCAAAGAACCTGTATGAGCTAATACAGGGAACGGATTGTCTGAATAGGTTGTAGTCAGAACACTAGGAGGATCCACAATAAGTCCAGGAGGTGGTGCTGGCAACGGGACGGTTCCCTAAAAAAAGGATGAATATATTTAAATTTGAAGCTGTGTTATAGAATTTTTGAGGTAGTAGACTTGGAAAGTTCGAGAAGAATCTTTAAATACTCCACACGATAACCAGAATTTGTTGAAATTCAGATCGACCAATATTTGGGATGGACCTTTTATAATTTGGACGAATGCTGGTTAGAAGTTTTCTTTCATTCTATATCGAAGATATGCTAAAGGAAAGAAAGGTTTTTTCCTACAAACCTCAAAAAATGACAACAATATGCGAAGTGACCCTTTTTTTCATTTTCCTTCGTTACCATGACACCGTGCGCGATGTAGTGTGCGAAATACTTACTTCGCACACTGCATGTAAACTATATGGGATTTTTATATTTTAACCTTTATGTTCCTCAATCAAGCAAAAATCCAAGAAATCATTCATTTATTAATGTATAACAATAATTAAGGCTTTCAAATTGTGAGAAAATTTAACACTACCTAATTTTATTTATTATTTACAATGTTAACATTAATAGTGCAGCCAGTGCACGAACCAATATTTATTCCTAAACCAGATAACTCAGATTCAGCTCGTGATATCGTAGTTTTGGGAGTTGGAAGACTATCCATTTTTGATTTGTAAGCAGCTGCCGTAGAGGTGACAGCACTTGATCCTGAAATTTGACAGTCTAAAATTTTATTTTATATTCGAATTTTATTGTTGATAGAATCTTCCACGTATCCTTCGGCAACAGTCGAAGATTTCCATCCTCCGTGTCGCTTTAAAACACATATATCGGCCCCCGTATTAGCAAGGAGTGTGGCTGATGTTCTCCGAAAACAATGGCCCGTGTAGGCATCAGGATTTGGTAATTTTAGGTGTTTTGCTATTAAGCTAGGCATCTTTCCAATACTATTTATTTCAACAACTTGGTTAAAACATCTCTTATTTTGATACTTCAAAAACAATCGGCGACTGGTAGCATAACTTGGACGAAGAGCCGCATATTTTTGGTAAATGTCAGTAGAATCTAAATTTTAAACTGTTAAAACTCGTTGTAGGTATATTCGTTTTTGTATCGGGTACTTTAACAATCAAAATGGAATTTGTATCTCCTATGTCATCGACCGTCATTTTAGTGAGTTCCTCACGGCGGCAAGCAACCGAAATACCCGGTATTAAGACAACCTAAAAGGAAATCAGTAATTAAAAAAACACATACAACAATCACGAAAATCTACCTTAACCAACAAATAGGTTTCATCATCTGCCTCCTTTATGAATTGTTCAAATTCCTCTCTAGTCAATACCTTAGATTTCTTAGGATGGTTTCCAACTGACAATTTTTCCAAATATGGAACCAACTTGGTAAATTTCTTAAAATCCACGTTCTCTTTAACATTGAGTGTTGCTTTCAACATAGAATATATTGCCCATAACGTGGAAGACTTCAGCTTCTTAGACTACTCTGCTAAATATGCCAACAGCACATTTTCGGATATTTTTCTGGCTTTATTTGCTTCACACCACTCTTTAAATTGCTGATATGCATTTTTATACTGGCGCCTCGATTTCTCCCGTGGAAGATTTGAAATTACTGAACTGGCCGCATCTGTCAAGTTAGGTGGGGTATTGCTTACTTCATCGTCGCTCGAAATTTCCATTATTTTACAGTTATAAATATCACGCACGAAATTGACGCGAATAAAAAGTCACTCCAAAATAATTATCAAGAACTGTCACTTTGGAATAATTGTCACCAAATGCCATTTTATTTCCATAGTTACAGTAATTACTTGATTTGGAAAAACAGTTTGAGCCAGTTCAATACTATTTTTCATATTAAGCTAAGCATGTTACTTATTTTACAACAATATTTTTGACGTTTGTAGAAAAAATGTTGTTTGCATCTCATGCGCGAAATACTTTAATGATCTCGATCACCAAAGTAGTATTTCGCGCACTAGATACAATAATAACTAATTCCTGATAAGTTGAACTTTTAATTGTCTGTATCTAATAATAAATCTATTTTTGATTTAAAACAGTTTTCATTGAAGATTGTCTCTTTATTGAGTCAACCTTGTACATATCGATGATGCCAGAGCAAGAAACTCTTCGGAGTGAATTAGTGTTAAAGACTCGAAAGATATAGAAGTTATAAATTTTGGATCATATCGTTGACAGGGCAATGTTTTGATCGCGTTGCCACCCACGATGAGTTAGTTAGTTGTGGATGACGGAGAGACCGGATCCACTTGTGAAATGAAATTTGGTTTTTATTTGATAAATTTTTGCGGACATTAATTAGAACCCAGCGGCAGTAGACTTTATAAATCGATGTCAAGATTTTTTCTGTAAATCAAATTTATTACTGGTAAGAATAGAATTTTTGGGTGCATTTGATTCATAAAAGTACTCAAACTGTTGGCGTTGTTTCCTTGCAAAGTGGGTGAAGTTGAGGCGGGCTACTAGTAGAAGATAAAAACGAAAAATTTGTTAAAAAAATATATAGGTACAATAATAGCTTCCAATAACAAAAAATAAACAGACAAACCTCCAAGCAGATGATAATTTTTCGTATAGACTTTTTATTACTCCATCAGTCAACCGTAATTCCAGTAGCGTACCTTTTACGGTATCTTTAGGACTTGTGAAAGATATGAATTACGCTGAGGCGCGCTTTAAGTGGGACACCAATGAAACTAAACTGCTAAGACACTCTGTATATAATAAAAGAATATTACATCCATACATCATACAAGAAATCTATCATGTGTTAAATCTAGCTTCAACTGTTTCGGAAATATTGAGTGTTTTTAGATTAATTATAAATAGACCACAGATTATAAAGAGAACAGATACGAAAGCTTGACACGGAACAGCAAAAAGAGAGAGAGAGATGGGTGGACATATCCATTTAAATGTCCATCGTCGTATGTCGACTCCGTTCGGGCTACTTCGCGAAATTTCTCAACAGGGTTGTCAATTTTCTCAATATTTCCTTCAATTTACGATCATAGGTTAAATATTTTATAAGCATTATTTTCAAGTGTGATAGTTATACAGATACAAATATTCGATAATTACTTGTTTTAAATTAATTTTATTAACATTAAAATAACTATACAATTAAAAAGATTATACTGTATAAAAATCATACCATAAATATATATACTTTTTTCCTCAAACCATATCTTTGGCAACCATGCACAATAACGGTGACGGCTTGGCTCAAAACGTCAAAATATGCTCAAAATCACTTGTAATCTGTGCTCAAAATTCATAACGCCATTTTTGTTTGCTTCATTGTTTGAAGGTGTTCAATCGGCGATATTAATTGCGGCGGATTGTATTGTTCATACAGAGACTGTCCAAATAAATTTTATTCGGAAAAAAAATAAAGTTCTTTCGATTTCCAAAGGATTAGACGATTAGAGTATTTAAAACTGGCAACATCGCGGACATACCGAGTTAAAGGTCCAAGGACATTGAAGACGGAGCTGAAAAACGTTTGATATTTTACCGGGACTCGTATCTGTTCTCTTTATAATCTGTAACTAGAACTTAAGAGCAGTCTCCCCTTTTTGGGGAAGGTCCTTTTGAATTTCACCTTCACTTAAATGAAAATTATTAAAATATTCTTAAGTTCGATCATGTCACGCCAATGACATATTTCTGTTTATTATTTATTGTGTACAAATAAATATAATATCGAAATGTGGTTTGTTGAAGATGAATGATTTTCATAATTAAAATTTAGTGATTTACAAATCAGAGAAAAAGTGTGTATCCGCCGGAGGAGAGTCTTTTACAAAATATGCTTCAAGCCTGATTGGATATCAACCAAACGTCCAACGATTATTATGTTAAATTAAATTGTACACTGAGAAAACTGAACAGTGATAAGATAATCAAAAGAGATTGAAATGTTCACGTCTAATTTGAATTTTTGGAAATTCTTGGTGTAGTTACTTGAAAAAAATGGTTAGAAGATATATTTATATTGTATGGATATTGTAAAAGAGCATGATCTATGGAATTTGATGTGTGCAAGTATGGTCAATGTCAATTTTGGAAGATTAATTAGAGTGTGTTGTAACTCTTCGGGTTAACCCACTAGTCACAAGGTCACTATTTAGTAGCTGTAACACGAATCTCCAATCACTGGTCAAGTAGCCAATGTATTTCAGTTGGCATCAGTATAAAACAAAATATTTCAACCTCTCAACCCTTAATAATATTTAAAGCAATTTTATAAAACAGAAAATTCAATTTTTTCAAAGAGAAGAAAACTTTAATAATTAATTTATGAATGTACAAATTTATTTAGTTGTAAGCTGTTTGAATTATATCTGATAATGCCTGTTTTCTCAGTGTATACACAGTATATACAGAAGTTGTTTTATAAAAAGTTTCATCGATCTGACCATCAAACAAAACAATAATTTTCAATTAATAAAAATGTGGTCGCTACCAGGTGGTTACTCGTTTCAATATTTTGATGAAGCTGACCTAGAAGTGGACGACCAAGAGTTACCACCCTGTGTACATCTGTAATCCTCTAAGGCTGAACTCAGAGGGACCACAGCGACGCGACTAATATTTGTGTTTCTTTTGTCGTCATCTGTCGTTGTCGTGTCGTACACGTCAAATTGCGGTGAAAATAATGTTAGTCATACAACTGTTCTAAGATGTCTTCATAAAGAAAAACTTCATCCCTACAAATTAACTTTCGTGCAGGAGTTAACAGAAGACGATCCAGATCGTAGAATGGATTTCTGCGAAAGATTGATGAATAAGCTGAACAGAAATGAGATAGCTCTTGGTACCATTCTCTTTTCTGACGAATCAACATTCACATTGAATGGAGAGGTAAACCGACAGAACTGTAGATATTGGTCAGCAGAGAATCCTAATTGGATGCGTGAGACACATACTCAGTACCCTCAAAAGGTGAACGTTTGGGCCGGTATCATAGGCGACCATATTATTGGTCCTATATTTATAGATGGAAATTTGATAGCTGAAAAATATTTCAATATGCCTAGAAACGAAATTATTCCTGCTTATATCCCAAAGCAATAGATACTAGCTTACCGAATGAAAATGTTTGGTTCCAGCAAGACAGGGCAACACCCCATTATGTATGTGTTTAATAACTGTAAAAATAAAAATTTCACCCTGTATAATTCATAATTGACCATACATTATTTAGTTTGTTGTAATCGGTTCATTAAGAGGATTTCAAAAATATGCAAATATACAGTGTTTCATTGAAAAAAACAACACCGACTATGGCATACTTGCGTGAATCACCCTGTACATTTACATTTATGTTCACATAACGCACAACTCAATTCAAAAGTTGACATGTCTCGGCATTTTTTATAATTTACTAAAATAATGACATAAAGAGTTTTATTCCATAAGTGGTTTGCACACTGTATGTATTATTAATACATCAAATTAATTTGACCAATATAAAATGCCTAATTTTAGAAAAAAGAGGAAATGATTTTTCGAAATTTTGTATTTTCCCCCCTTTTTACGGTAAAACTAGCAAAGTGTCTGTATATTACTGAGAACGTTGTACCTTTTTCTTCTCTTCAATCCAACATTGTTTCTATCTACCAGGAAACGACTTTGCGTGGACATATATTACCAACAAGTAGCAGCATCTTTCGATGATGATCATCATCTGTGATCCGGCACAAAAGAATAGCGTCACGCAGTCATCGAACAACATCTCAGTTGTCAGTCAAAAAGATCAGGAGACATGCATCGCGAATCGGTCGCGTCGAGCCGTCATTCTCTTTTTCGCACATGTTTCTGGCGGTGGTCATGTCGAGATGGTGACGGCAGATTGCACGATTGACGAGCCTGTCGCATGAACCGGCCAAAACTATTTTTATAACGCCGTTTGCACCAAAACAATTCACACATTAGGTTTTAATTGAAACTCTATTTGGAAATTGTTTCAACCCAATGAAAATGGTGTTTGTTCATGACAAATCATTCTTCATTTTATCCGCAAACATTCAACTCACATTTTTATTGAATATGTACACATTTTCACTGTTTTTGATATCAGTTGGTAGCGAATTGTTAAGTCGAAGCACATCAGAGAACAGTGATTTCATGAGATATGATTTACTTGTAAATTCTAAATTATAATGTTGTCATATAAAACTGGTACACTTTTTTTTCCTATGTAAACCAAACTTAACTAATCAAAATGACAAACAGACAGATGTGTCAAATTTGACAAAACGCATTATCCACGATGTCAGCACATTTAAGTGAATTCGATAAAATGCGAATCATTTCCAAAATAGAGGATGGTTGGTCCATTAGACGACTTGCACAAGAGTTAAATAGAAGTAGAACCACGATTCAAAACATTAAAAAAAGGTGGGATAACGATCAAACTGTTAGCAGAAAAAGAGGAACTAGAAGACCATTCATAACTACAGCGGAGCAAGACGAAGCATTAACTGATTATTTGAGGGAAAATCCATTCCATAATGCAAGACATGCAAAAGTTGCAGTAAACTTCAATGCTTCAATAACAACCGCATTAAGAAGAATTAGAAAAACTAATTTAAAGAATTGTGCAGCCGCCCGGAAATACAAACTAAATAAAGAACATAAGCAAGGTAGAATAATATTTGCCTTAAGTTTTATTTTAAACGATACATAAAATTTTTGGGGCAGGGTAATTTTTTCCGATGAAAAATTATTCCAATCACATAATGACGGCCATATTAGAGTTTAAAGACCTCCTCGAAGTAGGTTCAATGAAAATTATATTTCTTCTAATGATAAGTCTGGACGATATTCTGTAAATGTTTGGGCTTGGATGTATAGAGGAGGTTTAGGAATGTGCTGGAGAATCGAAGGAAGATTAAATGCGAGGAATTATTTGGATATTTTAGATGGAGTGATGTTACCATCGGTTAGGGAAATCTTCCCCAATGATAATTTTATTTTTCAGCATGATAATTGCTCAGTGCACACTGCTCGCAGCGTACGCAATTATATTGCTGAAAATAACATTGAAACGCTACCATGGGTCGCTAAAAGTCCAGACCTTAATCCAATAGAAAATGTTTGGGGGCTTATGGTAAAAAAATTAAAAAATTTAAATACAATTCCACGAAACAAAAAGCACTTATGGACACTAATAGAAGAAACCTGGAAAAGCTTGAGAGAAGATGAACATTTAACATTAAATTTAACTGACTCAATGCCTACAAGATTACAAGAACTTATCAATAATAATGGGGGTATGACACGTTATTAATTTTTGAATGTAAACTTTCATGGCTTTCATGCTACCATGGTCTATGATCTATTTGTTAGTTCATTTATTTGAAATGTTTTAATTCTGAATTACGTGGATCTCGTATCCAAATCTAAAACTGTAAACTTTTCTATTGAAATTTTATAGTTATTTTTGAAATTTTATGGCTACAAATGGTTTGAATCAGGTTTTCTAATTTTTCTCGATTCTGTTGTTACTGAAGCATTAGTTTTCTGTATCTTTTGCAAGTCTTGCCGTATTAAAGGGATTTTCGTATAAATAATCAGACAAAGCTATGTTTAGCTCTATTCTAGTTAAAACTGGTCTTCCATTTCCAATTTTTCCTACAACAGTTTGATCCTTGTCTCACCTTTTTTTTAAATCAGTCATCTAATTAACCAACCAAATTTCATTTAAAAAAATTTTCGAACCTGTAAAAATGTAATACTTTTGTATTTATTACAATATCGCACTATTTCTAAATTTAAGCTAGTTACTGTTTGTGTATAAATGATATAATAGATTTTTCCTTTTTCCAATTTGTTTTATTGCTTTACAAAAATTAATTTCATCATTACAAATACTAACATTTTTGTTGAGCTGGCATCACTGCCCTAGAAATTATACCATAACAGCAGGTTTAGCATTGACAATTTTTAAAAGATCAATTTACACAGCTACAAAAACACTATTTTGGATTATAATAGTTTTACCAGTTTTATATGACGCCGGCTGTACGTAATAATCGGCCATGGAGTTCAAACCTAGATTCTAGTAGATCAGTTAGGTACTGGGGTAATTTTTCATTAATTATCTTGTAAATCAACACCAGGTTAGCTTTCTCAACATTTTTTTCGACTGACAACCAATTCAATTGTCTAAACATATTTTCAATAGGAACCCGCCTACCACATTTGAGTAATATTCTCATACATTTGTTTTGCAATATCTGCAGACGAGTTAGTTGTTCTTTGGAGCATGAAAGTAACAATGATGTGCAGTAATTGAAATGAGGAAGAATTATAGAATTGTATACTAATCTTTTTGACCATTCAGATAACTCTCTTGCAATTCTCCCAAAAAATCCAACTTTTTTGCCTTACTTTTTACATAAATAGTCCGCATACATGTCAAAAGTCAACTGAGGGTCAATAATGACACCTAAATATTTCATTGTCTTTACTCTTCCGATCTGAATATTATTTAACACGATCTTATGATTTTGTGCAATAAATCTAGAACAATTGTTTTTAGAACCAATAACCATATTTACCATTTCAATTTAGAAGCTCATAACCAATCGTACAAAAGCTGCAGCTCATTATTTAATACAGTTGTAATTTGGTCATAATCACTGCTAGCAATGGATATAAGTGTATCATCGGCAAATAAATTAACAAAACACTTGTTAAAAACATGACATAGATCATTAACATATATATGATGAATAGTAATGGCCCCAACACACTACCTTGCGATACACCGTAACAACTTTCCACTTTTCTAGAGCAAATGTTATTAATCCTCGTTACTTGATGACGATTTAAGTTGATTAGTGTCGTGAATGGAGAGTACTTGCTCTGTCAACGTAGTGTTTACAATATATCTAAAGACTATGCCTGTTTTCCTATGCTAACTCTTGTAACAAGCAGTACAATCAATAGAATTAGTAGAGATTGTAAAAATTTAATGTCTAAATCTCCCTAAAAGTAATATAAGATGAAAAATTTCAAGATCTTGGAGTTCACATTTGTAGAAATGGTGTGGTGAATTTATCCCTGATGACTTTAAGGGATGTTTTTAATGAATAATTGAGCTTCTGAAATAAATAACATCACAAAATATACAGTCAATATACCAAACGCCTTTTTATAGCAAATGAAGGATTTGCCCATATCACCAATACCATTGTTCACAGCAAAAATAGTACTTGCCTCAAGTCCGGTTTTTTATGCTTGTAAAAACATATTTCAGATCACAGCCTTAAGATCTGTACACTCTTCTTATTGGTTTGTAAAAATAAATCATAACTTTCAATTTAGATAAGAAGTTTTATGAAACAATAATGAGGGATAGATAAAAAATTGAAGAATGGTGGAATGATAATGTTAATAGCGTTAATTTTTTCACAAGATCGACTCTATTTTGTAAAAAGGATTAATTTTGAACACAGAGAAATATTTCACGATTTAACTTTTCAATGCTTAGGAATATCAACTCAAAATTCTCATCAACCATATGGTTGTAATTAAAACTATCAACCATTCAACACTTTTATTACCACTGCCCCATGCGATAATCTATTTTCATCTTTATCGTCCACGTAAAAACATAATTTTGTGCATGTCTATTCAAATTTAACTTCTAGCATTGTTACAACAAATAATAAATGAATATATATATGGTTAATGGGCAACAGAGGATTAAGTCAATATCCTTATAAGAAATAATTGACTTAAAGTTATTTTCTCGCTCACAAACAGTTTTAATCAGCCAATTTTGTACAATAAAAGAATTTCTCATTGTTGATTCATAGAGGTTCGATAGAAAGGATAATGAACTTTTATTTGCGTTTGTAAGGACAAATGAATCGATTATAAAATCATCATTGTCAGTGGTTGAAGGAAAATTAGATGAAGTTTATAGGTATAGTGATGATGAAAAGTATAAAATTCTCTAGTTCTAGGATTAAAAGTAGCGTTTTTAATCCTAGGATTGAAAGTGTTGCTAAGCAACGAGCAAATTTTTGTACGGTAAGGGAATTGATGGCTCTTGCACCTGAAATAGTACAAAAAGGTCAACATTTTTTGATGGTTGGAGAAAAAAAACATTATCATATGGTTTTAAATGAAACTAACTGTTCCTAAATGACTCCACAA
>CAJUYI010005497.1:0-15618 GCA_910591695.1 Galerucella pusilla
TATTAGATCATTTAATATGCAGTATCAGGCTTATTTTAAATGGAACATCCTGTATTTTTATAATTTTTTATATTCAAAATATGTCGTCTTTCGAATGGTATGAGGGTGTCCTATACCCAGGTATTATACTTTTCGTGGAATTTACAATTTTCTTAAATTTTATGCTGAATCGGTTTTGAAACATCTGCAATTCTCTGTAAATTTCAAACTAATGATCTTAGCATAGTTGTTGTAAGAAACTAAATAGATCACGTTTTAAGCCACCAGGAAATATAGGGTTTTGGTATCCTATACCGAGTGGTTAAGAAGATATAGCCACTCTCACAGAAAAATCACAATCCACTTAGAGACATTTCATGAAATAACCAAAAAGTTTCACACAATACAAGTGTTATGTTGAAGATTGGTTCAATTATTATTATTCAGAACAATAAAATAAAACACTCGGTATAGGATAGCAGAACCCCATATTTTCTGGAGGCTTAAAACGTGATCTAAGTATTTAGTTTTTAACAACAAATATGCCAAGATCATCAGTTTGAAATTTAGAGAGAATTGCAGATGTTTTGAAATGGATTTAGCATACAATTCAGGAAAATTGTAAATCGCACGAAAAGTATAATACCTAGGTATAGGACACCCTCTTACTATTCGGAAGACATTTTTTTGAATGTGATGAATTATTAAAATACAGGGTTCCATTCAAAATAAGCCTGATACTGCACATAAAATGATCTAATAATGAGACTGAAAATTCTGAACACCCTGTAAAGAGATATTTAGTACTTAATCGTGGAATACATTCAACGAATGTCCAACTATTTAGATGTAAGAGAAAATTTGCTAGAATTCGTTATATCAATGAGTTATCAACTTTTTTAGAAATGTTTACATTTTTAAAAAAGTCAACACAACTCGGAACCCTCTGTATTTAGGTATAGGGAACTATTATAAAGAATCAATCAGAAAATGCAATAAAATATGAGAAAAAAATATAACTTTGATACGCCAGACTTTATTGGAACACCCTGTATATTTCAAATTATTTACAAACTATAGTTTAAGTTGGAGTAAAGTTTGTGGTATGAAGAGATTTTCCAAAAAATGTATATTTTCTTCGATATTTGTCCGGTCCCGGACTTTTGCCGAACTCTGTATGGTGTAACAATTTTAAAACTTGGTACACTCAAGCAACAAATGTATTCTTTACAGATTTAATGAGTGCGAATGGCGAGGTTCAAGATCCGAAATTTTGGATCACTGCCGTAACCTCCATCCAGAAAACCTTTTTTTCCAAAACGAACAAAAATTAAAAGTGACGAATTTCTTGCAAACAGTTAACAGGAACTATTTCATCTTGCTGTACATATTCGACACAGTTTTCAGATGTACTTGGGACCTTAGTGAAGATACTGGTGTTCTAAGATTTGCTGTATACGTCCTAAGTAAACCTACAAAATTACGTGAATATTCTTTTAAAATTTCTCTTTTTATGACTAATACAAACGTGGAAGTGATTAGTCTTATGGGACCATGTTATTATTTGAAAAATGATAGTAGTAAATTTCTTGGAAAGAAGTATGTTTCGAGTAATCATGATTTTATTAAAGACTTTTGTGATGATAAAGGTGACATAAATTATGCTATTACTATTATTGATCATACGGCGAACGACAAAAAAACAGACATTTCTTTAATTAAAGATGATAATGATGAAGATTAATATGAAAATCTACTAATTTTTTTTTAAATTTTCGGTCTCTTATTTATATTTTAATACAGGTGTTTGTCCAAATTCTCCTATTATTTTTGTTCATTTCGTTGATTCTCTTGAATCTTTTTTATTCACAACTCAAACCTAGACTAAAATCACAGAGTTTCAAAGTATCACAATTTTTTTCTGATATTTTAAAACACTTTGTATAGCAGAACTTATTATGGTATATTATGATTACAGTAATCGGCTTTTATAAATTGTAAATGTTTTATTATGTATGACAATTACATAATTTATTTGAATAAGTAAAGAGTATCTTTTAAAAATTTAGACAGAAAGCATAGAAAATGGATATTATGCTGACTATTTAAAATTTGTTCATGAAAATTATAGTTTTCCTTTAGATTCAACTATTTTTTTCGTAGTTCTTTCCTTCCAGTTTTTCAGTTTCTAGAATATGAATTTTAACTACCAAGAAATGCTGCTCCAATTATGCTACATCTATCCGGCTTTCCAGAAGATTGGAAGGTACTATATGACCCTGTTTCTTTAGGGTTTGCTCTTAAATAGTGCTTACTACACTGCTAACACTTTTATACAATTTTGCTGTATTTTTCACGTCATAAAACCCTTCCCTCACTTCTACATATACAGTGTGACCCATTTTGTTTAGAAGCACCCCTGTAAAATCCGCATATCTCAACCGATTCTGATTTAATTTGTTTTGTTAGACTCAGTATTGAAAACAGTATTTTGGCACAAATTTTCATAGCCTAATTACTAATTGAGTCCTTGTTCTGGTTTACCATGTTGCCATTTTCAAAATTTGTCTACATTCTACGTAAAATATTACTGAAAATTCCACACTTGTGATTTTTAACCAAACGTGTATTTCTGTCAGATCACCATAGCAACGGATGAATTTTATCGGAAATTTTTTCCTGGTGGGTACCCAACAGCGAATTATACTGGAAATTTTTTTTACGTTTATAATGACAGAATATTTTTTTGACAATCTAATTTTTATTTGTTTACATAATAATTTTGATTAATTTCAACAAAAAGCTTGAATGTTTTCATGGACCATTATGATTGATGTTTATATTAAAAACGCAATTATTGTATACTATGGCAGGTTGATTCGAAGTTGCTTGCTCTTGATTTAGAGATTCTTGGACTGTCTTTGCAGAAGTTGAAGCAGACCTCATTGCGTCAATTATATCCTGATGATGGCCCGAGTCATTTTGCAAAGTTGAAACAGCAGTGGCCCTCGCAGAATGATTTGTTATCTTGATCTTGTTGACATCGATTCCAATCACTGATGCCGCCGATTTGAACCAGGAAGATATTGTATTTTGTCCAACCGGGCTGTTCTTGTACCAACCTTTGGAATTGGGGTGGTGCCAGTTTGGATTTGGAGTTAAAAATAAACGATTCGTTTTGATGAGTTGGTCTCGCTTGCATATTAGTCTTACTGGGTATAATTCTTCATTGACTGTATTCGGTACAAGCCACTTCTTACTGTCGGCCATTCTTTTTGAACCGCCTTGAGTGGTATTGGAGAAAACCGGGTTATACTCAATGCGTCCTGTTGGTTTCTCTTGATTGTCAATTTCCTCCACAAAATATTCTATTGTTGCTGCCGCTCCTTCATTTCCTCTCCAGGCCAATTCATGAGAAGCAATGTGAAAGAATTTTCTTTGCAATCCTTCCGGAGTGTTTTCGTCCCAAAGCTCAATAATCTTTATCAATTCGTCTGCTCATAGTGCAAATGAACTTGCCTTTCTCTTGGTTGGATCTGTTTGTAGCTTCCGACGCTTTTCAATTTTTGCAGCTCTTGCGTTGACAAATTCTGTCAGAGAATGGATTAAATTTGCGATTATACCTTTCGAAAAAATATTCCTGCAACTGCTTAGCTGTAGAATAACACTCTCCTTGTAGTCTTCGGAGTTTTTTTTTCGCATGTTGAAGGCATAGTCTCCAAGAATGAGAGCCAGTCCTTCCACAGGTATATCCGCTCTGTCGAAATCATACGCTTTTTCTGTGCACAAGTTTATAAACTGCTTCCATACACTTGCCCGGTGTCAACTGCTTAATATTTTCTTTACTTTGTTGACCGTCTTCGACTCGGGATAATTTTCAAAATATTCATGAGCTCGAAAAAATTTCCGGAAATAATTTGACCTCTAGTGGTATTACTAGTGAAAATACCACTTTTTTCAAATTCATGTGGTAATAACTTTGTCGTTATTAAAAAAATGTTCATAAAATTTTTGTAGTTTACATTTGTGATGATTCTGAATTCAGTGGTACAGTCATATTTGAGAAAAAAAAAGTTGCCTAATGTATTTTTGTATTTTTTTGGCAAAGAAAAATTAACATAGAAGGCCTTGAAAATAGTAATTGGTTGAACAATTCGGATTTTACGGGGGTGCTTCCAAACAAAATGGGTCACACTGTATAACAACTCTACAGGTCATGAAATTCTATATTCCTTTGTCGAAAATTTTCCTCCTTTCTCTTCTATTTTTCCGCTCCTCTTCCCATCTGCTCATGTTTAACAGCTCTATGTCCATTTTTATTGCCTCTTTCCACTTCTTTTTCTTTCACATCCAGCTCCTCTTCCAAATCTCTGCTACTTGCTTTCTCTTCTTCTTCTTCTTCTTCGTATTTAACATTAATTTTCCTGAATTCATTTTCCTTGCATAAGTGCCATTATTTACTTCAAGTTGTATTCGTAACAAAGTTAAAGTTGTACATTCCATTTTCAAGTTGAAATTTTTCCCTTCGCGGTTAACAAAATGTTTTCCAAGCTAATTTCACGCCGGGACAAGTACGGTCGTTTTCCTTGTTCCTAGGGTGGTAATTTGGTTAATTGGGCCAATAATCACGTTGATATTGTTTCTGAAAAGCACGAAGCAACTTATTCACAATTTCAGGTTTGAAATAAATACGTATAATTTATTCATGTAAACTTCTGTGACTGGTGGGTAGGATATTTTTTATTCTCGCGAAACACTGTTTTCATTTTTTATATTTTTGACTTGTTCTATATGTTATTTATGAGTGTTCAATCTTGAAAAATGATACGTTTCAACCGATAGCTGGTTTTGACAGGTAGACATCATCTTGGCCCATTTTTCATTAAGTGAAAATTGTTTCACTCAATATAATAACAAGTACATACTAAAATATATAGGAAGTTGCCAAAATAGTGACTAATTTTAATGATTTTACTGTTTATTATTTGAAAACTGATATTTTATCGATAATTTTATTTGTAAATAAATCTGTTTGGTGTTGATATGATAATTATATTTAAATTACTTAATTTTGGAACTAATTGTATCTTCTGCAAATAAAGGTATCAAATTTACAACGTGCTTTTTGATAACTTCCTTCCACCATTTTTGAAATAGTTATACTGATGTCCAGAGCTGAGAGGTTTTGAAGGCAGTGCCAGAACAGTCTGGATCTGATCTGGACTTGAAATTTCAGCTTGAACGTTATGAAAAATGGATATAAATACAATCCATGCAAATATCTGTCGTTACCCATCGATTTGAAACAATTGAATATGTTGATATAGTTGATTAGTTTCATTCTTCTTCGTACAGTAGTACCGGGTGATCAATTAAGGGTAGCGATCGGCCAGTTATTGGTCCTATAGATTTAGAAAAAAAAATTAATAATAAAAGTGGCCAAGAGAAATTGCTGGAAATTATTTTCGAGTTTGTCAAACGTCCGCTAGAGGGCGTAACAACCAACACTAACTAGAAAAATGGAATTTTTATAGAACTTTGCCTAATGAAAGTATATCGATAATATCATTTTCATATTTACTGACTATCCACCTACACTTTTTGACTGAAATGTTTTGTTCTATCTATTAAAATAAAGCGGTGGGGGAAGTTCAATTGTTTGTTTAAACAAACCAAGATTTCTTCCGTTTCGTTTGACCAATTTTAACAAATTTGGGTTCATATGAAAGAACATAATTTATACTACAAAACGCTTACTTGGTTTTGACTTTCGTCTTAGCCGCTAGATGGCGTTAACTGAAATGGTAGCAAATCTTTATCAAAATGAAAATCATTTTCGTAATCACTTATCAGTTGCTAACAGAAAAAACCTCTCGACTTTTTTTCGTTAGACAAACGGTTTTGGATTGAAAAAATAATAGGTTTACATGTTTCGAGATATGGGTGCCCCATGTAAATTTATTTGATTTTTTTATCCAAAACCGTTTGTCTAACGAAAAAAGTCAGGAAGTTTTTTTTGTTAGCAGCTAATAAGTGATTACGAGAAAAATTTTTATTTCGATAAAAAACAGTGGCGTGCCATTTTTTTATGTAATAAAATTATATGTTGTTAAATATCAACGGTTTAAAAAAGGTAGAAGATTAATTTTTTGGAAAAATGTGTCCTCTTTCAAAATATGTAAAAATGAATATACCATTACATTTGTTTTTTTGAAAAAAACTCAAAAATTTGCTACCATTCCAGTTAACGCCATCGTCAAAAAGTGTAGGTGGATTTCATTAGGCAAAATTCTATAGAAATCCCATTTTTCTACTTATTGTTAGTTGTTACGCCCTCTAGCGGACGTTTGACAAACTCGAAAATAATTTCCAGCAATTTGTCTTGGCGACTTTTATCATGAATTTTTTTTTCTAAATCTATACTACCAATATCTTATAAGATATGGCCGCTCGCTACCCTTAACTGTTCACCCTGTATACTGACCACTCACATATCTGTAGAGGACGAAGGTATATTTTAAATAAATAAAAAAAAATTTCTCCACATAAATTTTATCACAGTTTTATTTTGAAAAAATTTATACAACAGATACATTTAATTATAATTTTAGACAAAAAAATATCTTCCAGCATGAAGACCCTTCTATAATTACAAATAAAAAAGGTTAGTTAGAGATGGTGTTATTCTAAACTCACTCAAGTTCATCCAAATTTATACAATACATACATTCAATTATAATTTTTGATAGTAAAATATCTTACAATATGAAGACCCTTCTTGGATTAAAACTAAATAAGGTTAGATACAGATGGTGTGATTCTAAGGCAATTTGAGTTCATCCTAAAAAGTACAACCAAACTTATCTAAAGCTATGGAAAGAATGCGGTTGTAAGCAATCTTACCCGTTTTTTTCCAAAACTTTCGAATTTTTTGTTTTGTATAAATGAATATCCGGTTACTTATGAATACGGTAATTATTGGGGTATGTCTAGTGTGAATTTTGAATGATTTCGTATCCATATAAAGTTCAAAAAAGATTTTCAACTTTATTTGTTTCTAACAAACCCCCTACCTCCAAAGAAAAGCACAAACCCTACGCCTTTGGTACATTTATAACAGATATTAGCCATGTTTTCTCACCCCTTACTGAAGCGAGGTAGCTTTAGATTGATGGGCTTCTAAGCAAGAGTTATTACCTTCAACCTATCGCTCTCGTTATTCAACATTGATTGTAAAAATGCAAATCTTATCAGTAGTAATACCCCTAGGGTCTTGAGATAATTTTGTCATAGAGAATGCTGAAAGCGTGTTGCTTGATAATAGTCCAAGGCCGCAGGCCGGGGGCTATTATCTTTGAGCAACACGCTTGAAGGATTCTCTACGACAAAATTTTAAGCATTTATCAAAAAATTGATTGTCAACCTGACGTTCATTAATTTTTAATACAAACTTTATTAATTTTAATCAAATATTATTCATTTTTATTTAAAACTACATGTTGTGAAAAGTACAATTGGTAAATAAATTGAATCGTTAGATGCAATACCAAATCTTTGCGACATTTTCAATCCAGTTGTCAGCTCGACGTTTAATTAATTTTAAATAAAAAATAAACACCAAACTGAAAACACCACAAATAGGGAATTTTCGCTGTAATACAGCAGTGATTGGATGAAATTTTACACATGACTTGAAATTAAGTAATTTGATTGGTTACTATATTCAGTAAAAAATTATCTAGCTAATATTTACAAAAATATATACAAAATATTCAACTAAAATTAAGACTTTTAAATACAAAAATATACAAGCTTAAATATAAAATGCAATGAATGACTAGTCCTTATTTATCAAACCTCCGCTTTTTCCAAAGTTTTTTTCCGCGAATGTGGCAGAGCATATTTGAGTCTATTCCAAAACCAAGGCTTTCCCCATTCAACATAAGTATTTGTATTTAAATACGCCTTAAGATCGTCATCTAGTTTATGCTCATCCAAATCTCCATACTTAATAACTATCAATCTAGCTCTACCCTCTTTAATAGCTTGAGTATGTGCCAAGCAAAATTCTTTTTTACTCCAAACACTATCCAGGAAATTATTAGAAAGCACCACAAGTGTTCTTTTGGAATTTAGAACGGAATAGCTTATATTCGATAGTATCGTCGACCCGGCTATCCAGTCTCTGAAATGTATACAGATGGAGAAGGACTCAGGACCCGATTCTAGTACGGGTAAGAGACACTCTGTGACAAACTTTTCATCTTGTCGTGCGAAGCTTATGAAAACGTCGTAAATTTTGTCTTCGTCCAGCTCTTCTTCCGTTACAAACCATAAGCATAGATTTTTCGAGTATAGCCAAATTTTTATACTTGTTCTGTAGTGTATGTACAATATAAGAAAAATCACTATAAGTATGAGGAGCATTGTAGAAAATAGAAATGTCATTTTGATTGTAAGAGAGTAACTGCACAAATCCGTTTTTTCCACTAGAGGTTTTTGGTCTTGGAAGCATATAACGTCGTTGGGGTTTACCTGGAACAGATTCAAAAGATTTATTAACATTAAAATTTTGGGTGCAAGTTGTAGTCCAGTAAATGAAGGGACAAAGCTCCTGAAAAGTGGGGGAGAAATGGCTCCCTAAACCCTGGAAAACGAGTTTCTCGCTAATATCTGGCTCACTATGCGAATTAGGGAATTTTTTCTCAAATAAAAAATGAAGATCGTCTTATTATCTACAGAAATGGTCCCTATCATTCTTTTCGAAAACTCGATAGAGATAATGAGACCTGAAAGTATCCTCATTTCAGCTGCTGCTCTGCCTAATATGCCCTAATATCTTTCTTGTGTTTTGAATAAAAATTGATTTGTTCATTTACATTTTTCTACAGTTTTCGGTGTTCTCTACAATCTGTGGAACAGGCACGATTTAAAAATGTATCATCCTATATATTGCTTTTGAATGCACATGATTTTAAAGCTTAGAGTGTGTACTGTAGGGTGGAACGAAACATTTTTGTTCTACCAAGTAGTGTGCCATAGGGGTTGAAATATGCGAATAAGTGTACAAAAAATGATGTCAAAAGTTGCCTGACATATTTTAATATCCTGAGGTTCCTCGGAGCCCTTAGAATTTAAAAAATCTATCGATTTTCTCTAAATTTGCTACAATATAAATGTTATTGAAAGGTATTATTGCAAAGCTGTCACAACGTATAATAGATACATCCCAAAATAGCTCCCTAAAATATTTTTTTCAAGTTAACATGTCTTATGGTTCCTCAAGCATATTGAATTTTGTGAAAATTGCGTGTTAAATACTAATATGTCCCGGCACTAGCAGCTAGGCTATTGCGCGTGTCTTGTTCGAGTGTCTGAACTTATTTACCACTTATTAGAGTTTATGAACTCCGGTAATGGACATTGAAACTATTACGTGGAAAAGTTTTGCCAACGTTTAGTGGCATTATGTGTTATTATTTGATCGTACAACATGATTTAAAGCAACAATATGCAGGAAAAGATCCCTGTTTGTGAGATTCTGAATCAAGTTGTTCCAAAAGTCGAACAAATTTGACTTGAAGCTTCAATGTCCGAAAATCGAATAAGGGGCAAAATGAAGAAGTTTCATCAACGTTACAAACCTAATCAGAGAAATTGGAAAAGCTGCTGAAACGATCCAAGAAAAGTTGGAGGCATTTGTAGAATAAGCTTCCAAGCTATGTGACATAGCTGCTTGCAAATGTATGAATCAAACCTGTGAGTGTGAAAAATCAAAAAAGTGTCTAAAAAAGAACAAAACTACCTAGCCGACCGAAGAAATAGAAGAGACATGGCTATAGGAACAGTAGATATAGAATTTAGTAAGAAAATTGAGAACAGAAAAGAAAAATATCCAAAACCTAGCAGTAGCTGCTACTCCAGTACTAAAAAAGAGGAAGAGGTTGAATCTGATAGTAGTTTTGATAAATCTCTATCATTACGTTTACTCAAACTATAATTTGCACATATTTTTTCCTACTGCTTTTGATCAGGTGAAAATGAATCAAATACGACGTTAGTAAAAATTTATCGCAAATTATCATTGGTAGCATCTCCCTCTAGCCAAAAACAGGAAAATACGAATTCTGATGGAAACTCTGATCGAGGTTCAGATGATGTCTTGAGATTAGGTAGTTTACTTCATCTTTCTCCTCAATCCAAATTGATTTAACCTAATTTTAGAAGTAATGAAAATAAAATGGTTTTTGTTTCATTTTTAATACCGAATTAGACCAAAAAAACAGGAACTTATAACAAATGAGAGTGAAATTGCAATCTGTGGCGCTTGCCTGTGATAGAACTGGTGTGTTAGATCGTGCAGCAGCTATAATTAATGCTGTTTTGGAAGATACGGGTGTGATATCAAAGGAAAATACCACAATGATTATAGATAGGATGAAAATTAGAAGATCCCCGAACAGCACAACGAGTACTTTGTATGGCCAAAACTAAGGAAAAACCTCTTATTATAGGATTATTCTTGGACGAAAGAAAGGATCAAACACTAATCAATTTCCTTCCACCTGCCTTGAAAATGTGTTGTCTTGTTGAATAAAAATATAATTTGAACAAAACCTGCGTTTTTTCAACTTTGCTGCATTTAAGGAGTCTCCAAATTTTTAGATTCTGCTTTGAAATTAACTAGGTAGTTTATTGAAACCTTAAGTATATATTTAAATGTATAACATAGATTATGCCAAGAGAATGAAAAAAAAATCGATAAAAATAGGATAGGAGAACGAAAGTTCACATTTTTTCAATTATGGCGTCTCTTTGAGGAACCTCAAGATATAAACATTTTATCTTTATCTTTTGTACACTGGTTTATAATAATAAGGAGCATGTTTTTCCAACTATGACATAACTTTATAAAAAAAAAAATTGATTTCCCCAATTTCCATTAAGGCGTCCCTCTGAGGAACTTCAAGAAATTTTCTATCTTTCTCTTTTGTACACTTGTTCCTAATAGTAAGAAGCATGTTTTTTAACTATGACATAACAATAGCAAAATTTTTTTTGATTTCCTTAATTTTCGTTCCACCCTAGTGGTGTAGTTTTCAAATGTACTTTTTGATCTTCGATAAAATCCAATTGTTTTCCAGAAATCAGGGAAATTGATCACACCAGTGAAAACCGGACTTTTTTTTAAATAAATAAATAAACCAATCAATTTTTTATCAAAACGAAAGACCTCCTAAGGTTCCATTATTAAAAAAAATATGAACAAATTAATGAAATGGTCTCAAAATCTTGTGGAAAAAACTTTGACCGCCTTTTTAAATATTCTTGTCAAGTACGAACGAGCTGCAAATCACATGGAATGATAGTTACGAGTCTTCAAATTGTGATGAACTTTGAATCATTGGAAAATGTCAATTTTTTGCCGAGTTATGGAACAATTCGTCCGCCCGCTTACAAGTTAATGCATAGACAGCAGAATTCCTACTGGCAAAGCATCAGCAGCTGAAATTAGGAGACTTTTAGGACTCATTATCTCGATAACTATCAAATCTTCGAAGAAAATGATGGGAACCACTTTTATAGATAATAGAACGAAGCGAAGTCTTCAGCGACTTTTCAGGAGCACTCGATATTTTCATGTGTTCAGTATTGATATAAAACTGTAATTTACCTGTTGGTAACGAGATTTTAAAAAGTTTTGTAAATCCATTGACGAACAGTCACATTCCCATGAATTATTGGCCAATGTTAGTGAAGTTAAATTCGTGGTTTCGTTGAAAATCCCAACATTGAGCTTGTGCAGGCTGTTTCCATCAAGTTTCAAAACCTGTAATAAAAAAATAGATGTATATTCTACATTTGTATGAGTAATAAACAATTTTTCATAAATTTTGCTACATTTGTATGAATAATAAAAATTATTTTCATAAATATTGCTTGTGAGTGTAATAAATCATTACACCGGTCAACACGATTTTTGGGTCTGACTGCTACATGTAAAATTTTGGTTTCGCCTACAACAGAAATCAGGGAAAAATTTCATGTTAACTGTTGCAATATTTTTTCTGACTCTTCTAGATAAAAATTAATTATTAAAATTGGCGTTTTATTAGTTTTGAAAAGATTGCACTTTTCACCGTACTCTTATTTCGCATTTATACAGTGTGGTCATTTGAGTGTGCAACTACAATGATGTACACTTCAACACAAATTATAGATAATCAGGAAATTTTTAGAAATATTTTTAGTACATACGCCTATGGTTGCTTCAAGTATTATATTTTTCCTGTTTTCTACCTCAAGCAAAAATTGGGATAATATTTAAAAAAGCAATAAGCCCACTAAGAATATTTTTAAAAATTCCAGATAATGTATAATTTGTGTCGAAACGTACATCATTGTATTAGAGGTAATAGGTAATATTATGTACTCAAAAATTAATATGAAAAAATCTTGGTCCGTATTTAAAAACATGAAGTTGACCATGATATCTCAGAGACTTATGAGTGATATAAAAAAAGGTAACGGTAATTTCCAAACATTAAAAGAATACAAAGATTTAATTTCAAGAACGTTGTCCTGAAATTAAAACCTTTCGAGTTGAAAGGAATTAAATTTAGGGGTTTTTAACAAATTACCCGTATCTCAGGCAGTGAAAACAATTTTACCTACGACCCCCCCTGTAATCAGTCAATAACACACAGTTGGTGTCAATGTAATGACGTCTATTATATATATATGACTATACATTCCCATGGGAATTGTAGTCACACCCACAAGTGTCTTCCCCATTATTTTTTTGTACAATTCCAAAATTCATTTGTCTTCTTTATTCTCCTTCTCCCGTTTTAACTAGTCCAAATATTTTCCTCATAATTTTTCTCTCGAATATCCTTAATTTATTTTTCTGTTTTTTTGTCAGATTCGCTATTTCAGCGCCATAGGTCACCACTGGTCGGATCGCTGCCTTGTATATTTTAATTTTTGTGTTTTCACTAATTTTCTTATTTTGAAGATATCGCCTGTATTTGAAGAAAGCTCTATGTCCAGCTTGTATCCGCTGATCTATTTCTGATGTTCTATCGTTATCGCCTTTTAAGTAGATTCCTAAATACTTGAAACTGGGCACTACTTCGTATTCGTATTCTCTTATCTTAATTGACTTCTGTTGCAATCTATTTCTGGATATGAACATTGCTTTAGTTTTTTCTTGATTTACCTTCAGTCCTCTCTATTCAGCTTCTATCATCAGTTTTATAGATATTTCTTTAAGTTCTTTCAGATTTCTTGATATTATAGCTATGTCATCTGCATACGCTAAGATTTGTGTCAATTTTGTTATTATGGTACCTCTTAAACCAACAGCTTTAATGACACCATCCAATGCAATATTAAAAAGCGTTGTAGACATTGTATCTCCTTGCCTCACCCCGCAATTAAATTCAAATTCTTTTGTTTGTCCTTTTTCTGTACTCACTCTTGCTGTCGATCGTTCCATAGTCATATTAATTAGTCTTCTCATTTTACTCGATACCCCAATGTTTTTCAAATTTTCTTCAAGAGTCTCTCTGTTTATACTATCGAAAGCCTGTTTAAAGTCTATAAATAGTATATTCTGATCAATGTTAAATTCATAACTTTTTTCAATAATTTGTGTCATTATGTGAATTGGGTCCATAGTTGACTTTCCTTTCCTGAATCCATATTGATAATCACCTATTTTTCCATCTATCTTGTCTCTTAGTGTTTCGTTTAAAATTGTTGTGAAAATTTTATAGGTAGAGTTTAATAGTGTTATTCCTCTGTAGTTGGAACATTCCAGCGTGTTTCCTTTCTTATGTATCGGTATAATTACTCCTGTTTTCCATTCTGCTGGCATCTTCTCTTCTTTCCATATTTCGTTAAATAATTTGAATAAAATTTCTTTGAGCATGGTTCCTCCTTTTTTAATTAATTCCCCATTAATTTCATCGACTCCAGCCGCTTTATTATCTTTTAACTTTTCTATTGCTTCGTTGAATTCCTCATATCGTGGCTCTTCATCTACATCTTCCTCCTCCAGCTCCATGTCTTCTTTATTTTCGATGCACATAGTCTGGTGCTCTGCAGTCAGTAAGTTTTTAAAATGACTCTCCCATTTTTCCAATTCTATTTTTGCTACATTGGCTGTTTTCCTTCTACTTTTTATATTTGTAAATAGCTTAGAATTGTCTTTGTTATTTAGCTCAATTTCTTCCATTTTTTGCATTATCCATTGATTTTTTCTCCGTTTTATTATCTTTGCTGCCTCCTTTCTTAATTTTTTGTAAATTTCATAATCTTGCTCAGTCCCTGATCCTATCCATCGTTGTCGGGCTTTTGTTTTCCTAATAATTATATTACCACAATCTTCGTCAAACCAGTCATTTATTTTTGTATTCTCTCGTTGTCCAATCGTTTTTTGTGCAGCATTTTTAATACTGTTTTTTATACAGTACCAATTTTCTTCTATATTATTTCCTTCTTATATTTCTCTAATTCCTTCATTCACTTCCTCCTAATATTTTCTCCTAATCTTTTCATTTTTCAGTTGTTTTAGGTTCCACTTCTTCCTACCTCTTCTTTGCTTGTTATATTTTATTCCAAAATTCAGTTTTGCCAAGACCAACAAGTGGTCAGTATCGGCATCTGCTCCTCTAAATGATCTCACGTCTTTTATAATATTTATTCTTTTTTTGGAGATTAGTACGTGATCTATTTGGTTTCCCGTGTTTCTTCCAGGTATCATCCATGTAATTTTGTGTATGCCTGTTACGAGTTATTTGACTACACATAATTTTATCCAGCGATCAAACGTCATAATAATAATAATAGGTTTGCAGTAGAATAACTCGAAAACCGTTGATCCAGATATAGACATATATATTTTTGCAAAGAGGACTAAGAGAAGATTTCAAAATTCTCAAAAAATATAACGTTTTTTGCTAGAGAGAGATCGAGAGAAACGAGAATTTCTCGACGAGAGAGGATACTAGAAAATGGTTCTCTCGTCTCGTCGGCAACACTACTTGAAATAATAATAAATTTGTAATCCTACCTCAATGCTTTTTGGAATCCATTCAAGCTTTTCGATGCTATTGTTAGATAAAATCAAGTTCTGCACATTCTCGTAACCCAGCTCATTGGTTGGGCCACTGACGATACAGTTTCCTTCCAAATCCACTTGTACTTTGGTCTCGTTAATTTCTATTTTTGGGTAATAGGTGAGATTCCTTTTTGTGCAGTTTATTTCCACAAACTCAGTGTACGGTCTCCACGAACAATCGCAATCTTTTGGACAATTTATGTCCAAAATATCACATTTTACTTCTTGTGGTTGAACATCTTTTATTGGTTTGTTAGTATCTTCGCACACTGAGTTTCCTATTACCACGTCGATTTTCGATTTTACTACTAAAATTATTAAAATAATATTGTTTATTGATCCCATTTAATAAATAATGGTAAACTTACTTGGGCTTAATTGATTTTGGAAATATCTTATTAAATCATAATTTTGGCAATTACATGGTATGGAATTATCTCTTAAATCTAATATGACTCTGTTAGCTCTATCTATATTGCCACCAGAATTTCTCAAATTGTCATTGATGATTA
>CAJUYI010005498.1:0-15617 GCA_910591695.1 Galerucella pusilla
CACGAGGCAAAGCCGAGTGCCTTTTAACGGAGTAGTGCTTAAAAGGCGCTTATACACGTGTATCATATGCTATTTTTCATTATACCTGCACCGCAGTCTGAAAAATACTCAGATTATGATTTTTTAAAAACGAAATTGAAATTCCTTTTTCATGATAATTATTCATGGCATTATCCTTTTTTTAAGGTTTCCTTGGCAACATCATTAACCCGAGAAACGCAAAGTCTAAATGTCATGACTTTAATTATTGATCTGACATGAGTACTTTGTTATGTCAAATAGAACAATAATTTACATGTGGAATTTGTGTTGATGAATGTTACTACAATGATCGAAAACGAGAATAGGTTATCTGTGATTAGATTGTAAGCCGAACAAGCTGAAGGGAGGTTAATCCCCGAGAAATCCAAGGAAGCGTATCTGAAGGAATACGAAAAATTTTCGGAATGGATGGTCACAACCAACCAGACGTTGATCGATGAAACGTTAATGCTTGCGTATATGAACAAAATGGTAGGTAGCAATTTATTATTGAAAATAGCAATCATTTAACGAAGTTGTATTATAGTCAAGTCTTTACAAATCGTCATCATTGTGGTGCATTCACTCCAAACTGCAAACGATGCTGCGAATCAAACACGGGGTGAACATTGCTTCTTTTCATAAATTACATGCTTTTATGAAAAGCACAAACAAAGGACATGAGCCTAAAAAGTCTTGGGTGTTTACAGAAGAGGAACTACGCAAATTTTTCGTAACAGCACCTGACGATACCTTTTTATTTTTGGTTTGTACTGAATTGACAGTTTTCACAAAATGTTGACAGTATAATATTTTTTATTGTTACCAAGGTGACTTTATAGAGCACATGTGCTTCAATCGGCCTTTTAAGCACGCTTTTGCGTTTTTTTTATCAGCGATTATGATGCAGGTATAATAAAAAATACATTCAAACACTAAGTTATGAAGTTAACATCATATTAATGTCAGAAACAAACAAATTCAATTTTTTCCTTATGCTAATGCTTCGACATATCCGATTTTTTTTAGTAAAATTTCTCGATATTGTCAAATTTAAAGGTACTTTACTCTCGAGTAAAACTCATTTTTTTGACAAACCTCGTATACGATTGAAAAAATTTGATATTTAATGACTGTATTCTGGGTTTTAGGTGAATAATGCAAAACTTTTTATGAAGAATAACTTTTTTTCCCAAAATTAATAATAAAAAAGTTTTCCATGATTCCAACTTTTAGGAGGACATATTGTATAAGTTAATTTTCAATATGTACTGTAGCGTCGATTATCCAGTCTGGACCTTGGAGAAAAGCCTCATTGTACTTGTTTTTCACATGAGACTCGATCACGAAAATGGCTTCCATTCAAAATAATGAAGCCTACATCTGTCTTGGGCTACTAATTCCGAGTTACGTGAAGCAAAGCATATCAAATTACCTACTGAAACAAAGAGAAATTATATTATTATCTGAATACATTTTATACAAAAAATATCAATAATTCAACCAATTGTTTGCAACGATATATTGAAAAAACATTAGGAGAAGTGTTGTCGTAAAAACTGTCATAAAACCAACTTCCACCAATATCGCCTTTTTATTTTTCATCTTTATTACGAGACATTGTTCGTAGCGCACAGTACTAAAAATTACAGTTAATAAAGACAAAACACGCACAATAATAAAGGGTTTTATGTACTACGGGGAACGAGGCACAATTTAATGACTTTTTTCGTTAGTATGAAAAGACCTGTTACTTCTGAAGTCAAGGACAATGGAGTGTATGATGTGAAAAGAAGTTGAAGAACACACAAGATCCATTCAACACATTTCTTTGTGTCGATTGGGTCTCTTAGGACTAGTAGGGAGAGTGGTAGAATTTTTTTTCCAGTAAATCAGATATTTGAGGTGCGTTTGTTGAACTTTGTGGGAAGAGCTAGAGAAAAGAGGGGTAGAACCGGGTAGCTAGGGTGGAAAAATTTCATATTACTGAATAGTTTTAATTTATGATCGATATTTTGGGAAATAAATGCTACAAACCTTACCTACAACTTTTGAAACAAATAACTTTGCTTTATTTCAAATTAAATGTTTTTCAGACAAAAATTATTGTGAAACACTGGAAACAAAATAAAAAAAATTTCACCACAGCGGCGAATCAAACCGCCATAATTCAGGTTCAACTTTCAAATGTTCTGTGCACCTAACCGTGTAGCTATTTCCCAGACGGTTGAAAGTATTCCAAAGTGGTATGGATATGGAGTTCCACTTTTTTGAACATAACTATCCATTTTTTCATCAAACCAGAGCGTATTTGAGAAAATTGCATTTGAACTTATTTTTTAACGACCGTTCCAAATCTGTTATTATTTTTTATGAATGCTATTTGGTAAAAAAGTAAGCTCGCGTTTGACAGTTTGTACAATCGCATCTTATGAATAACACAGTGTATAGAAAATATTGCTTCCAAAAAGTTCTGAGGCAGCTGTTTCATTGAAACTCATCCAAATGCTTATCCATCCAACTAATACAGCTCTCGCACTAGTCGCACTAAATACCTTTTGCTCATTCATCACCTCTAGCTGACATGGAGTAGTTTTCTTCACAAAAGACACATAGTATATTAGTATCATCTTACCTTCCCTCATCTTTCTTATCCTCTTTTTCCGAACTCGTATCCTTTTTAGATTTTTTTGTTCTCTTCTTATCTTTTTTAGGTTGAGCTTCACCTTCACCTTTCTCTTTAGAATCAGTTAAACTGAAAATAATGAGAAAGTACCCAAATAACACATTCCATTTACCAAGCAAATAATGCTAGATCAAAGCATATTCTTCAGAAAAAATGCTGAAGTTTGACATATTCTTAGCATTATTTTAAAGAATAATTTCAGCATTCCTTTAAAGACGTCCTATCTTTTTTAAGACTAAATATTGCAGCCAAGTAGCAATGATTGCTAGCAAGTCGTGAAAAGTAGCCAAAAATAGGAATAATGGCTTTAAAAAATGTCAAAAAAAATTAATAGCCAAATTGTAATTTATTGTGGTCATGAAATGCCTTTAAGTGCTTCAATTAGTACCATTAAAGAGCAATATAGTATGAAGTTTTGTATTGGAATTAATTTGGATTTCAAATGGAAATTAATTCCAAAAAAATTGCCACAGTATTGCTAACCTTAATGAGATTGTAAATCTCAATTTAGTAGAAGGCTTCATGATATTTAAGAAATCATTATAGATCATGGAGAAAAAGAATGGAATGAAAATGGATGAATGAATGAATGAAAAATTACTTAATTTCGGCAATTTGGACGAACAGGTGCGTATTACAGACGTGTAAATAAAAGTAGTAACGCAGCTGAAAGTTACAATGAAGTACTTAACTAGGTATAGACACAGAAGATCACCTTCCTGGTTCTTGAACCACGTCTCTTTATTGTGCCTAATATCACTACGTCCTGGTGGAAAGTATATTGTTGCTGTTGTTCTCATACCTCAGGAAAAACACATAGCATTTTTTCTCCACTTTCTTAGGTCTCAATAACTTTAAAGGTGTTCATTTTTTATTACAAAATAATTTTAAAATATGATCTATAAAACAATCTATTACTAAAAACATGACCTCGCAATAATCTTCTTTTTCTTCAACTTTATAATTTTGAAAGCTTTCACAAAGCAATATAAACAGCTAGCTTTTAATTCCATAAAGCTTCGTATTGGCATAGGAAATGCTTATTAAATACAATAAAGACATGGCCGAACCGTTTGCTCACGATAATAAGCAATGTTGCCATAGTTTTTATGTCTATATATTGATAGGTATATGATACTATTTTTATATAAATAATATGCAAATAATCTAGTTGTTTTCACACTGGGATAAAAATTTTAGAAAATTTGGGAGAGAAATCAATTCAATCCATCACACATATTATCAATCAATCCAACTAAAAATACTTCAAAAACTTAATTTCAATTAGATGTATATAATTCATCGATAAGCATCAAAATTAAATATGACAACACCGTAATTCATAATGAAACAATTTAATTTATAAAGTATATTTTGCTCACAGTTATCATTGGCCCCTCTGTTTTCAAGAAGTATTCAATTCACAATTTACAGAAAAGTAAGGTTTGTAGAGATTTCTAATGGTTCACAATGATATTTTCCAGTTTTAAAAACAATCATAAATGTCATAATATATTGAAGGAAAGATTACAGTTGGCGATGTTGGTTTTTGTGAACACACACAATTTCCAATATAACTGCTTCTTTATATCGCTTTGACAGCGAATGTTGGCCATCAAATCTAATAAATTGCTTTTTTGGTGCGAATTATGGCTATTTAGGCCTACAGGTTGAATTGCTTATAAGCTATAAATTCTACTTTAAGGCCAAACCGCGCGCTCCCTTAAGGCAGCGATTACGTAATGAATGCTACATGTGGAAGCTTTAGTAGACGGTTTTAATTGCCTATTATCTTCAATAGTGACACAACAGTCGATTGTAAATCTACTCAGATGCTTATTGTGTTACTTGGGTATAGGCTGATAATTTTATTGATCAAATTCAAGGTTATAGCTATATGTCGAAATAGCGAATAATATAAACGACTTATCGAAAACCCGGATATACGTCACAAACGATGACGCACACCAAGAAGGCTATTGAATGTACTATAGCAACAATATTTTCTCATTAAAACATAATGAAAGCCCATTGAGATCTGAAAATATATCGAGTTTATCAATGAAATCATTTTTTTGCTGGGATTATGTAATAATATGAATTTCAATACACGCTTATTCATCCATTCTATAAAGGATCTCAACGATAGCAGGAGATTCTCTACTTCGATCACAAACGAAAGGATCCCTGATGAAATATTTAAGCTAATCCTTGGATCCTTCACTCAACCCTTGAGCAAATTTGGGATCGTTATTGAGGGAAAAGGAATTTAAATATATTGTATGTTTAATTGATTTTTGAACAAAATTATACAGTCAGTCATATTGATATTTATTAATTAAATTAATAAAGTTTGAGAGGTCAAAAGGTGAAAGTGATTAACAAATAGTTTTCAAAGATTTGCAATTAGAAATAAACCAAGGGTTTCTTCGCGGAATTATTCCACCAAAAATCAAAATAAACACGTAAAACAATACACAGGAACAAGGAAGTGGAAAATAAAAAAACGGCCACGTTCATTGGTCTCTATCTGACACAACGTCGAAATAAAAAATAAAAATCATTATTGTGGTTTGATTCCCAAAAAATAAGAGAGAAAATAATTCATGGGTTTAGTTTGGCAAGTTTATCTGAACCTACGGGGCATCGGTAAGAGGCGAGGAAACATGGCGGTATATGTCATAAACGTACAAATGGCGTACGGTACCTATATTACCAAGTAAAACTGAAAATACAAATGCCACTGGATAAATCAATATCAGTCAATTGGCGAAGTGAGAGGGAAGAACACACGCACGCGCTTGCCAATGAGAAGTCAGCTTTCGATACAAATCACCAATTATGTGATTCGAAGGATGTTTTAATTATGATTTTCGTACAACGCTGCCAGAGCTGGAAGAAGCTCATAACAAATTTGGAAAGTGTTCATCTTTCAATAATCATAAATTGAAGAAATAATGTTAATAGAGATAATCCAAGGAAACAAGCACATCAAAGAATTAACGTTTGATCATATTGTTAAAAATAAAAAGTCCCCATTTCAATTATCATCACTACATACTTAGCACTTTGGCTTTTTTATAGTTTAACGTGGCAATATCGAATGTCTTCGACTGCATTCATTTCACGGCTTCAGATAAACTTGCCAAAGTATACAAGTGAAACTAATATAATTTGTCCACGACTATTTGATTATTTTAACATTTCAAGAGTGCTTCTTCAAGTGACGTACATTATTCACCAGTGAAGAAAGGGTGTGGATAATGAAAAGGTCATATGACACATGATTATATAATATTGAGGATTATTCATACAAACGACACAATATATTAAATAAAAGTTCTCACCGCGTATGGGATTCGAACCCATGTTGAAAAGATGTCGTTTTACATGAATAGATTGAAAAATATGATTCGATTATAAATATAACAAAGCAAAATATTTGCATTATTTACCTCAATATTTGATGAAATCCATTAGATCAATAGACATGTTTATTTTGGAATGCTTTATCAAAATGCTCGCGCGGTTTAAAGCCCAATAAGGCCCTTCCGTACCCTGGGGTCCAGTGAACGTATCCCACCGGTTTTTCCAATTGTTATTCATTCACATATTTTTTGTTCGTTACTCCAAAAAAGTGGGTCACATCACTTTAAGAAATATTCTGGGATTTCATTTCAATATAAATTGAATTGCTTTGTTTTGGGCAATGAGCGTAAGAAAGATATGAAGGCGTACATTATTACTTATTATATCTATTCAATGACTCACCAGCTTAAAGATTCTATTATAAAACAGTTAAACTTCACATATTTCACTTCACTTTAACCCTTCAACAAGCAACTTATTCATTCCTTATTGCCTTGGTCATAATTGACTTCTTCTTTTCTAGATTATTTCATCCTTTCAGGCGTCGGATGTGGATACCATGCCCTGTACCTATTTCTGCCATGTCTTTGTGTCTCTTGCAAGGTTCATCATTTCTGCTATGGTCTTTCCTCTTTCTAAACTCATCTCTTGTATTTGTTCTAGCCATTACCTTCTAGGCCTACTTCTTCGTTTTTTGATTGGCTTCCCAATCTGCAATATTTTCTTAGTTAACCTATTTGGTTCAATTCTTACCATATGACGACCATACCAGCTAAGTTGTCTCTTTTTTATTTTACCATTTATCTGTTCCTGTTTAGTTGTCTCTGTAATGACGTCATTTCTAATCATATCCCATTCAGTTATGCCTGCAATTCTTCTTAGATGTTTCATTTCTATGGTTTCATTTCATTTCGTCGAATTTCCACTTGAATATGATATTGTAGGAACTGTTATCATATTATTATGAATTTTCGTTTCAACTTCCAAATCTATATCTTCATGTCCAAGAATTGTTTCCTTTGGAGAGTAAAATATTTGGTTGATTTATTCGCTCTGTTTGTTATTTCTGCATCTCTTTTTCCATTTTCTGTTACTATACTTCCCAAATATTGGAATTCTGTTACTCTTCCTAGCGTCTGGTTTTTGCATTTTTCCATCTCTTCATTATTTCGATTACCTAGTTTTTTTTCATTTATTAACATGACTTTTATTTGATTTATGTTCACCTCCATCTTCATGATCTCATTTTCTTCGGTCCAAATATTCACTAGTTTTTGCATTTTGTTCTTTGTTTTCGCTAGTAAGACTCCATCATCTGCAAAGAGTAGACTACTTATTTTTATGGGTTCTAAATTTCTGTGTCCCAGTATAGTATTCAGCTTTTTCTTCAGTTCGACTACTTATTTTTATCGGTTCTAAATTTCTGTGTCCCAGTATAGTATTCAGCTTTTTCTTTAGTTCGTTTCACAATCTTATCCATAATTATTATAAACATTCATGAGCTTAAACTGTCTCCTTGTTTTATTCCCCTATACATTTTGAATTCTTCTGACCTTCGCCTTGCAATTTGTACCTTGGCTCTAACTGTCTTGTATAAGTACACTTTTAATTATATTTATTGAGGTGGGTGGAACTTCCAATTTCTCCAGGGTCATAATTTTCGATACTCTAAAAAAGTTATGGACACTAAACTGTTGCATTTCTCCTGCAAGCTGCATCGCAAGCTCGAGCGGAATCTTCTCACAAATCTAGGAAAGTAGCCTATACTACATATACTTTCGTTTGAAAAAGTAAAATCTCTGGTGGAAATATTTTCCATTCCACGATAACTTTCGGCCTAACTTCCCTGGACTAACTAGGTTGTAAACCAACTTGAAGTCCGTAAAGTGAAACTCCAGTAACAAGCGATAATCTTGAACTACTCATCAAATATTTGTCCCGTCCTATCAAGTACTATTGCAGCATAAGATGCACTATTTTGACTCATAACTGAATTTGAAATTAATTATTGGGAGAAAATTTAATCGTATTAAAATGTTACCCAACAATGGGTAAAACCTGCCTGATCTTGATAGTTACCTACTAGCGCCCATGGTGGCGGAAAGTAGCATTTACTGTGTTAGAAACATTATACTACCCAAGTAGCAATTTAAATTCTCTAAGGTTTGTGTAAACAGCTACAAGATATGCTTTATAGGATACTTAAATTCTTATAATGGTCTACAAAACAATTATATGATCGTCATACAACTGAAAAGGGCCCATTTTTATGCAACTGTTTGCTTGTATAACATTTCTATTAATTTATTCAACTCTTATATGACTGTTTTATAATCATTTATACAGCTACTATAAAATGATGAAGGCACTATGAAGGTCTTACAAAATTGTTGTATAATACAATATATTTTTTATAATGCTGTTATTTCGAGCACAATGGAAATATTTTGTCATCCAGCAGTTTATAAGAGTATTTCATTTTTTAGTGAAGAATATCAGAACCAAATTATATTTCAACTTGAACGTGCATCATACATTTCATTTGTAGAAATGGAGATTCCTCAAAACGATTTGGGCCGCTTGGGCGGACATCGATAGTAAAAATTATAATTTCATTTGGATGGTTTAATAGCACAAATTTTGATGCGTCGCAAATTTTACTGATATATTATAGGTATATATTTGGCAAGAAAATGAAGCGCTTCAATTCTGGTTAAGTTTCAAGTAGATACTTAAAAAAAATAAAATAGAATATCCTAAAATACTTTTTTTATGACTTTGATAGTTTATCACTTCAAATGGATATTCTTTCACAATATAATTCTCTAAATAATGATTAAGTCACATTTTTCAATATACTTTTATTTTTCCGACTCAATTGCTCATAATGGCGGCGAAAGTGGTACAAGAATTGCTTATTTAAACATGGCGATTCATAAAGCAACAATTTTATCCCAAAGAAATGCCTCAAACAATATTTTATTGTCAAATGGAACGGTATACGATAACTGTTTTATTACGAAGAATATTTAGGCACTATACAACTGAAAAGTGTTTTATAATGCAACGCAATAATTGAATGCTATACAATATTTATTATACAACATTATACAGCTTCAATGAGACAAGCTTAAGTAACTATTTTATAATGTTGTAGCTGTTAGTTATATAGTATATTATAGAACTCTTATACAATAGGTATAAAAAACTTATAAAATATGATATATTTGATATTGTATGAACTTGTTCATAAGGTATTATATCATTTTAAAAGAAATGATCGTATAATGCGTTATAGCATATATTGTAAAAATCACTATATAATCATTTAATACAACAATTTTCTTTAAAAGACAAAATTATCGCAACAAAAGGCTTAATAGAAATAAAAAGTCCCTAAAACACTGCTATTCGACCATTATACAACAATTCAGTCCTCTTAGAATTCCATTTTGCTAGTTGGGTAGTTACTAGTTATAGAACAATCTCAATATAATACTGTATATTTCATTTGAATAATAAACACTTCCCAAATAACACATAACGTGCTCAGTAAACGGAATTAAATAGTAATTAAAATGTCAGACGACGAATGGAGCAATTAACAGAGGACTTAATGTGAGTCAAGAGCAACAGATTGAGGTGCACAGAGAGATCAATATTAAATAGTCCTTTCGGTTTAAACAGTCGGATATCAAATCTTTTGCTCCCCTCATTCCACACCTAACAACTTCACAAAACGATGGTATTTCAAATACTTCCGAGGAATATTCACTAATTGAAGTCTAACTGGCATCCGTTGTTTACCAGTAAACAATTAAAACCGAATAGAATGTGACATGAGGACCCGTATGACAATCAGACTTCAATTAGTAACAAGTTTTGAAATTATCTAAAATGCCATCGTTTTAGTGTTGTTGAGTGTGAAATGCGGGGAGCAAGAGATAAGGCACTTTTGACTTTAAGGTGTTTCGATCGAGCAAGGTGACTATTTACTTCTTTTTTGCTTCTTCCGTCGTCATCCAATCGACATTTCAATTATTATTCAATTTAATTTAGACAGCTCCACATATGATTTGTGAAGTTTTTATCATTTAAATTAAATATTTATTTTATTGACATTGTTTTATGACGACCAACTAACTAACCACACACCACATGTAAAAACGTGAAAACACATTAACTTCAACTGATCGGGGGACCCAGCTTAATATGACCGGCCTGTCAAAGTCAGGTGTTTTGGAATGGTCTATAGACCATTTAAGGTCACATGACTGACAGGTCAGTCTTGTCGAGGATCAAACAAAAGGTGTTTTCGATTATTTACTTTTGGCAGCTGGTAGCAGCTCATAGTGACTGAATTTCGTTCGTTTATTACCAGGCGTGACGCCTAGTCTCACCTTTCCTTTGCCCCTTGAGCACATACCGAAAAGTATGAGCTTCAAGCCTCGGACATCGAATATTTGACGTTTGACCGGTTTGACGTTTATTTAAAGGTTAAGATTTTGCCGATTACGATTCGAACCATATTTAAACCTTACTGAAAATATCTAAATATGCTAAATTATATTATCAAAAGCATTATAAGTGAAAACTGTTCTTCTAGCAACACAGGAAATTCATTGGCACTGGAACATGACAAGTGGTTTTGAGGATCCTAAAAATTCGTGTTCGTATTGTTTAGAAGTTGCGACGACTTTACTTATTTCTTCCAATATAACATTGGGGCTGATTCCGCAAAAGGGTTCAGGCCCCCAGAAAGGTATTTTAGTCCCCCTATTTGGAACCACCGAGTTGCTGAGCGTCGTTCTCGCGCACATCCAATTATCGCACTCCTTTACAAATTGCCGATCTGTGATTGGTCAAACGACGACTGTCGTAAATAACCGACATAAAAATTTCAAATAAATATCTACTAGACCAAGGGTTTTCTTTTCTGTATTAGCAAAGAAGAATGCTATTTTTGACCTTAAGTGTGCGTTAGACAAGAAAAACAATGAATTTTATAAAAGCGATAGACTTATTTAGGCGAATTCAATTTTTTCTTTCTAGTGACCTACTCATAAATTTTAATATTCAGCATACCTACTAACCAAAAAATACTATACCACCGCTAATAACCTATCACGGTTGATGCGGGTTAAGAAAATAAAAAAAATAAAAAAATCATTTTCCTCTGATTTTCTAAATTTATTGGGTATTGCAGTACTAATATTGATTGATTTTCTATTTTGCAAGTCTATATTGAATCCCATTTTTATCTTGTAAACCTATAATTCCGTCATAAAAGTCGTGAAAATCAATCAAAATATATCACTGAATATAATTAGTGAAGAGCTTATTTATAACGGAGCGATATATTTCTACGGTAGTGGAGTAATGTTTACTAAAAGTGAAAATTCCTGGTATAGGAAAGAATGTTTTGTATTTTTAATAAGTATCTTATAGTTTCTGTATAGAGATAATAGATAGAGTTTTATTACCACACTGAAAATTCTACTTGTCTTAGCCAAAAAAAGTTTAGGAAAGAACGCTTCGCTGGGAATTTTCTCAGTGTGGGCAAAAATTGTGAACATTGTATACATTAGCACATACAATTTTACTTGATAGGTACAACTTACTGCTTGTATTGGTTGCTGTCGACGTTCCAATAAACGTGGTTTTGAGTTTTTTTCAACATTATCCATACTCCCCAACTAGCAAAATGGAATTCTAAGAGAAGAGGACTGAATTGTTGTATATCAGTCAAATAGTGTTGATTTAAGGACTGATTGTTTTTATTAAGCCTTCTGTTGCTATAATTTTGTTTTTCAAAGGAAATTGTTGTATTAAATGATTCTATAGTTACTTTTACAATATTTGTTATAACGCATTATACGATCATTTCTTTTAAAATGATATACTAGCTTATAAGCAAGTTTATACAATATAAAAAATATCATTTTATAAGACTTTTATACCTATTGTATATGAGTTCTATAATATACTATATAACTAACAGCTACAACATTATAAAATAGTTATGTACTTAAGCTTGTCTTATTGAAGCTGTATGATGTATAATAAATATTGTACCTATAGCATTCAATTGCGTTGCATTGTAAAAAACTTTTTAGTTGTATAGTTCCTAAATATTCTTCGTTATAAAACAGTTATCGTATACCGTTCCATTTTACAATAAAATATTGTTGTTTTTTTTCCCTTCGGAGCCGTCCTTTCGCCGGTACCACCTCAGTATTTTGGGATATTCTATTTTATTATTTTTTGAAGTATCTACTTGAAACTTAACCAGAATTGAAGCGCTTCATTTTCTTGCCAAATATATACATATAATCAATCAGTAAAATTTGCGACGCATCAAAATGTGTGCTATTAAACCATTCAAATGAAATTATAATTTTTACTATCGATGTCCGCCCAAGCGGCCCAAATCATTTTGATGAATCTCCATTTCTACAAATGAAATGTATGATGCACGTTCAAATGGAAATATAATTTGGTTTTGATATTCTTCACTAAAAAATGAAATGCTTCTATAAACTGCTAGATGTCAAAATGTTTCCATTGTGCTCGAAATAACAGCATTATATAGTATATTAAGTATCAAGAACGGTAAGGGTTGTTTACCGGTCGACAGCAATGTTTTGCTGGAGACCGGTATTACCCTTAACGTTCGAAATGCTTATACCATTTTTTGCGCGATCGTATTGAAATATTCGAATTTCGAATAAAATAATTTAAATTTCTTCGAAATGAACGAAATGTCGGAAGTGACATTTATATTTCTCGATCAGTTTAAAATATAATTTGCATTTTGGTGAAATTGTTTTCATGCTATTTATTACTTTTTATATTGTTCTGTTCGATTCTATTCATTGAAAAATATCAATCTTCTAATTTTTTTTGTTTTTTTTTTGTGTAATGAATGAAGTAATATATTTATCTTCTGTAAGTTCCTTGTGGCATTACTTATTCTTTTGGGAATCGAACCACAATAATGTTTTTCATTTTTTATTTCGACGTTTCGGTAGCGTTGTCAAGATCAACTAGCAATAAGATTGATAAAATAATTTTTGGTCCCTATCTGACACAACGAAAAAATATGACAACTAGACAATCAATAATATTTTGAAGTTTAATACTACACAATTTTGTTGTCAAATTTTATTAAGTTCCATTCATAGTAGATCACACCTCTGGTAGAATGTGAAATAAAATATTTTATTTTATGACATTCTAACGATATGATAGTCTACTAGAAATGGAATCCAGTGAAGTGCACGTTCCAGAAACGGTTTTTTTATTGGGATAGCGCTTTTTTTTAGCTTATTTTGGAAATGTTGTTAATAAAACGCGTTTGTTGTTACTTTTTTGTGTATGATCATTTTTGTTTTCAAAACATGTATAACTCAGTTTGGTGATTTTGTGTATTGAAGTGTGTATCGATTAACAACTATTCCAATGATAAATCATTAGAAAACCTGGATAAAAACTTATGATGCTATCCTGATAACGCAGGTAATTGATTATTGGAAATTTCTCTTTCTAACATTGGTAACCAAATTTGACTACATTTGGCTGAAATACTAGCTACACATTTATCTGCATTTAGTTGTATCAAAGCACTTTCTTTGATTTTTCGTTTTTTATTATTGGACTCTTTCAATATTATTTTTGTCGAATCCCATTGAATTTTATGCCCCTCTTCCCAAGCATGTTTACTAATACCTGACTTAAAGAACTCCCTATCTTTGATGTATTTTTAATGTTCACTTATTCGGACTTTCAATGGTCTACATGTTTCACCTAAATAGAATTTGTCGTATTCACAAGATATCTGATATATGCAATTTTTTGAAGATTGTTCTTCATTTTTTGGTTTCGTTTTTGTTAAGATAGATCTCAAAGTATTGTTAGATTTAAAGCTGGTTCGAATGTTGAATTGATTACCAATTTTCTTAATTCTTTCTGACAAACCCCTAAGATACGGTATTGTCAAGTTTTTAAGAATTATGTTAGCTGAATTATTAATACTATTGTTATTCTTATGGGGTATTAACAATGAGTCTTTCTCTATATTCTTGATTTCTCTATTCACAAATTCTGCCGGGTAATTATTGGCATTTAAAACATTTTTCAGTAGAGTTTTCTCCTTTGTGAAATGATTATCATTAGAACAAATGATTCTGGCCCTATCGTATAAAGATTTCACTACCCCTTTTTTAACGCTTATAGCATGATTTGATTCAAAATTCAAATACCTATTAGCGTGTGTTGGCTTCCGATAAACACTTGTTTCCTACCCTGTAGGTGTTTTATTGATAAGAATATCCAAAAATGGTGAAAAATTGTTATTTTCAATTTCAAATTTTATAGATTTTTCTCCTTCATATATATCTATTAAAAAATCATTTAAAGATACTAAGTCATAGGGCTAAGACGTAGGTCACTTACGACGTCTGAACGGTAAGTAAATCACTTACCGACGTGTTAGACTTAGAAACCAGTAAACACAACCTACCGTCCTGACAACCCATGCTGTAAATAAACAAAAAAGATCGATCGCGCAAAAAAAAATATATTGCATTATACAACCATTTTGTGAGACCTTCATAGTGCCGCTTCAATCCCATTTTATAGATGTGACTACATGACACACTATCAAATCATTTTATAGTAGCTGTATAAACGATTATGAAACAGTCGATTAAGAGTTGTATAAATGTGTATTAAACAGTCATATAAGAGTTGCATAAACTTTCAATAGAACTGTTATACAACCAAACAGTTGTATAAAAATGGGCCCTTTTTAGCTATATGAGGATCATTCAATTGTTTTGTAGACCGTTATAAGAATTTTAGTATCCTATAAGATATATCTTGTAGCTGTTTTTATACAAACCTTGTAGAATTTGAATTGCTACTTGGGTCATTATCACTTTATTCTAATTATAGTACTATTATTATTAAATTACTTCAATATTCATGGATTGGATTTGCACAAATTGATAGGAATAATCAATAAAAAGCTGAACACGAGCTGGTAAATTCATATAATAACTCGATGTCACGTATAAAAAACATTTAAAACCACCAGAAGAGGTGCCATTAGGTCCTTTTTCGAATTAAACATTGTATTTCGTGAACATTTTTGGAAGAAAATGACGAGATGAAAGGCGTTACTCGAACGACATTTGAAATGTCTCAATAGAAATTTTCCTAATTTGTTTTTTCTTCAGTAGCGAAACTAATTTTATAATGGGCGTGTAACTTAGATTTTAATTGGAGTTTGTTCACAGTTGTTTGGTGAATACACAAAGGGTAGGTACAAGATGCTTAAAATCCTACTAAGAAATTTGTTAATTTGAAAAGCTTTTAAATTCTGGAATATGAATAAAATACAGAAACGACGTTGTTAAAAAGGTTTTGAGTCACAAATTTTTAAATTCAATATAACTGAATCCACCAACGAGGTACTTATAGGTATCAACCCATATATCGATGGCCCAAGTGCAAAACGTCGTATCCCCAATTACTACAA
>CAJUYI010005499.1:0-15616 GCA_910591695.1 Galerucella pusilla
ACTGGTTAACATTACATGTTATGAATATCTTCTCCAATCCAATCTTTAATGGAATGGGGGGTCGAGTGGCACATAATTTGAAAGTTATTTCGATTCTCTTCAAAGACATGCTAACATTTTTGTGTTTAGTGTTGAAATTAATGACAAAAATCACATTGAAATCTCCACTACAAAAATCGGAATGAAAAGCTAAATTATTAATAAGGTAATAACATTTCAATAAAATGTTATCATTTTCATAAAAGGAGAAAGACAAATAAAAAAAGGAATAACAAATATAAGTTCATGGAAATCAAAATACTACAAATGAAACTAAACCTCTTATACCTTTCAAATTATAAACCTAATCTCATTTATTACTGAAATAGCAAACACAGGTTGACTTTTGGGACATGTTGCGTTGGATCCCACTACAAGCACAGGACAAATAGCAACAGCTACAGGAACCCCACGTAGAAGCATTCAGAGGGTCTTGAAACAGAATAAATTCCATCCCTATAAGATTTATCTCGTGCAAGAGCTCAACGAAGACGATATAGATCGCCGTATTCAATTTTGTGAAGGGAATGACTAGAGGACAGATGGACAGCCCTCACTTCTTATATTCGATATGCTTTTCTGACGAATGCACGTTCTTTCTTAATGATCACGTGAACAAAGATAATTGCAGATACTGGAGTGATGCAAATGCTGCAATTATGAGAGCAACATACAGAGGCTCCACAAAAATTGTAAGTGTGTGCTGAGGTTTTTGGAAATAATATTGTTGGTCTGTTTTTCCCACCTCATAACTTGACTGGTGAATCTTATCTTATTTGCTCGAAGACCCTCAAATTGTGGAGGTGATGGAAAACGATGACCAGATCCCAGAAAATAATTTTTTTCTCAACAGGATGGTGCTCTACCACACTTTTCAGATCATAATTTCCTCTCACATTGGATTGGTAGAAAAGGCTCCATTGTATGGCCCCCAGGATTGCCTGATCTATCACCGTTGAATTTTTTCTTATAGGGTTATTTAAAAAGTGTTGTTAACAAAATGCAACCGAATCTGTAGAAGATCTTCGCTACCGGATAACTGTGGCAAAAGATGGAATAGCTCCATTATTCTACAAAATGTTCGGAACAGCGTTGAACAAAGGGTGTATTACTGTTTAGAAGTAAACGGATCACAATTTAAACACTTACATTGATTGAATCTCTTTTTATTCCTTCCACTAACACTTCCAGCTGGTTTTTGTCATTAATTTTAACACTTAACACAAGCGTACCTCAAGGAGAATCGAAATACCTTTCAAATTATGTGCCACTGGATCACCCATGCCATTAAAGATTCTTGAAGGGGTAGTCACCTCTTTTAGGGGGATAATCGTACAACTATAAGTTAACTATCAAAAGCTGTCCCACTCGAAAACAAAATCGATGTGTCCCGGTGTTTGCCGCAAAAACCTCCCCCACCAACAATATTTAAGGTGGACTGTTTCTAATGCGCCAACCTGTATAGTAGGATTCCAGTGTTATGGGATTGTTACTTGTTATTTCTGACTTTATCAAGACATATGAAGTGAAGAAAATAACATACTTTATTATATTGCGAATACAACAATAACAATGTACTTTTCCAGGCTCAACACAATCCCAAAATATAGGTACGTACAATTAGGCCCAATAATTTTATTTCAAACGTCAAATAAAATTGTTGGTTAGAGTGAAAAGTTTGAGGATATGGTTGTAGGAAGACGCATCATGTCAGTTTATGTCTGCTTCTGTACCAAAGCCGTGATGTTTCAGATAAATCCTAAAATCCATGTTGTGCGAGGCATTGGTGTTATCTCAATTAAACCTCGTGTACAATTCTCGGTTAACTGATTTTTATTCACAAAGCAAATTGATGCTATCGTAAACTTGGCAATATGAGCCATATCTTTGAATTAATAAATTGGTTGATCATAAAAGATCGTCGCAAGCTGCTTTCTCTATGTTTTTATCATAATATGATGCGCAAACAGACGCTACCATATTTATACAGAGTGGACTAAAAGTCTGGAAACGGCCTATTCTATTATCTTGTAAATTGCTGGTCCTTATTGTACAAAATTTGGAGTACACCTATTTCGGGATATGTGAATTTCAGATTTGTCTTTGCAATTTTGCTATATTTGCTGTTTCTTTTATATTATTAGTAGCTTTGGTTTTTCAAATTCATCACCCTGTATATTCGGTCAATATTGGAATCTTCTATTCAATACGAGCTCAACCATATGCAATTTTATTTGGAATAGAAGGTCTTAAATACATAAAACAGTGCAAAATATGTAGATTTGAAGAAATTTGAATGTTTAAATGTAGAATCCTGTGATTTTCTTAATTGGGCAATTTTTTATCGAAGGAAATTTAACGTCAAATAAATATGAACCTCTACTCAGGAATTAAATTGTACATACTTTGAGAAACTTGCTTAGAGCCAATTTTCATTAGATATGATTTCAGCGAGCTGGAGCTCCAGCTCATTTTGATGTAAATGTTCGGCGTTATTTTAGATGAGATATTTCCCGGACGAAGGATTGGTAGACAAGGTAGAATTGTGTTCACCGGATTTCAATCCGAAAGGTTATTTTTATTGGGGATACTTGAAAAACTCAGTTTACAAATAGGCGTTGCCAGATTTATGTTTCATGTATTTTCGACCTTCCTACATAAAATCTCAAGTGTTACATATGGTTGAACTCGTATTAAATAGGAGATTCAGATAATTACTGAACATACTGGGTGAGGAATTTGAAAAAGCAAAGTTACTAATACTAAAAGATAAAGGGCAATAAAGCAGCATTGCAAATATCAGATATGGAATCTCTGTATCCTGAAATGGTGTAAATGGTGTAAAAAGGTGTATCCCAAACTTAGTATGATTGGGACTAACAATTTACAAGACAATTGGCCGTTTCTTATAGATACCAAATGAAGACATTTATTATTATTATCAATATTATTGACAGAAAAAACAAAATTCACTTGTCTATTGAAATCAATGCTTCAAAAAATGACAACTAGATGCGTATTTGTAAAATGCAGTGCAGTTCATACCACGCCTGTAATAATCAAAGGTAATACCACGAGTGCTTCAGATTTTATCGATAATTATTTCTTTTCCACGAAAACTTGTTTATTTGGCAAAAATATGGAAACAAACTGATTGATAAAATCACGAGTCCGTTAGGACAAGTGATTTTATCTAAATTCGGTTTGTTTGAATGTTTTTGCCTCAAATACACAAACTTGAGTGATGAAAATAAATAATTATTTGATAAAATTTGAAGAGCGAGTTGTATTTGGGAAGATTATTTTTTTCAACAATTTTGCTTTTTTTTTGAATGTATTAAATGTTCAATATTCTCTTGGGTGATGGCACTGAATCATTTTGTGTTCATTTTTCAATAAACTTCACAGCACTTTTTGTTGTCAATAATGACAAATTTAAAGTGAAATGTCGACGTCCGAATATAAACGTAAAAGGTATTATCGAAGAGGAAGCAGTTTTATCACTATAATACCGAATGATTGGCTAGAATAATGTTTTGCTAAGGGTTAAAACCACCAAAATGTCAGATTCTGACAAGTGAAAAAATTAATCGCCAACCACCCATATTTTTATTTATTATTAGTTTGAAGTTTGAATATCTTAGTCAACAGACCCTATAGACCAGGAGAGGTGACACAAAATACTTGGTCATTTGTACCAGTAAGGCAGTACTCCTTTGCCACTCGACGATTATTAGCTGTTCAAAGATTAGCCTGGTACAAAAGGTTGAATTGTTTTTGTTTTTATTAATGTATTCCCGTCGGTATGGCGGACTGTAAGTCACACCGGAGAAGTATGGCATCACACTATCGCCTTCTTCTTTTTTCATCGACTATCGGAAAATAAAAGAATTTTTGTGGAACAAATCGTTTGACACTCGTTATTCATGCGTCACCTTCGATTAACGCCCACTCGATTGGGCCGCCGCTACCGGCGCTATGATTATTATGCTCCTTTTCGCCATTACTCAATTAGACCTCAGAACCGCCTCAGGACCGCCGTACTGGTACAACTGACCAAATATTTTGTGTCCCGGTCTATAATGTACATGCATAAATGTATGGGAAGAGGTGGCGTGTTGTTCAAGTTATCTTATGCTCATTTGTTCAAGTGGTTATCCACATAATTATTTTCCTAATATTCACCGCCCCTTTCTACCAAACACCGACAACTGGTTAACTCAAATGTCCAGTCATTTTAAGACATTAAAGAACATACTGCTTTATTGAAAATCTGAGTTTTGATTTGGTTACTATTGAACTTATTCCTCAATATAATTTGATAACGTTTTTCAATTTAGACACTATTATTTGTTGTTATTCCATTAGTACACTTAATTATAACTGGCGTCTAATCAAAAAGGTCCAAGTGTAATGTTCGGCATAGAAGTTGATAATTATATTTTCCAATTTAAAGCGGATTTAATTTATTACGCACACAAGGAATGAAGTATTGTAGACAAATTAAATTAAAATGATTGATGATTTTGCTATGAATGATAATCAAGTGAAGTTCCAGTGAAACAATAAAACTTGCTGAGAGCTTCAATTTCGCTTTATTTTCTTATTTCTCTTTCCTTAATATTAAGGAAAAATTTGCCTAATGGATTGTATTTAATTGAATTGAATCTATTTTATTTTGAATGAAAAATAAACACACATGTGATTTTTTTGAAAAAATGCACTCACAAAACATTTTCCAATCGATTTTTTTTAAGGCGTAGGTAGAAACAGATTGAAAAAGTTAGGAAATTGTTCCAACGGATTTTCTGTTATTTGTATCCCAATTTGTTAGTTCCTTGCAATCAATAATTAGTTCCCGAGTCTTATAGACTAGAAGCTTCTATAAACCTATTTCCAGGGGTAATTTTAGCATATCTTCAGGCTCTCCTAGGTGTTCTGACCTAGGATTCGCAAGTATATAGACGGGGGCTTCTTCTTCCCTTCCACAGAATCTACATTCTTGGTCTACTATTTGGAGCTTTTTAAGGCGCATATTCAGGCTTTATTTATCAATCGGCAAAGCTAATCAACAAGGGTCACATCTCGCATAGCATCGCGTCTTCATTACAGTCGTGGTGAATACGCGATAGAGCCTTCTGCCCATTAAGGAGGGAAACCGGCTGGTAAATACATGATCCATTGATTACCTATATGATCTCAATAAATCTACCGGAATAGCAACATTTTACTCACCTTAATTTATCTGCAAAAACACTCAAATCGCGGTGGTAATCGAGGGGGACAGCTTTTGATAGTTAACTCATGATTGTACGGTCATCCCCCTAAGAGATTTGACTACCCCTTGGAGGATCTTTATTAGCATGAATATACCTTTCATGCAATAAAAATTCTCGATTCTCTTCAAAGACTTGCTAACATTTTTGTGTTATGCGTTAAAATTACTGACAAAAACCAGATTCTAATCGTCGTTGAAGAAATCGGAATAGAAAGCTAAATTAATAATTAGGTATCTAATAACATTGCAATGAAATGTTATTATTTTTAAAAAGAGGAAGACAAATAAAAAAAGGTGTGAAGAATATAAATTCATGAATATCCAAATATAACAAATTAAATTAAACCTCTTATACCTTTTAAATTATTATGTGGGAAAAAATCTTGGACGATTATATAAAATAGGAAACACAGATAATAATATCATATTATTATTATATCATTATTATTATCATTATCCATTCTCTGCTCAGTTCACAGAACGGAAATGTAGGCCAAATCGGTTAACTGAACGGTTATGATTTCATATACATCCTAGAACGTATATGAAATCCACCAATCAGCATTCGCGTTCAGTACCCATCACTTATCTTTTTCCAATTCAAAGGAAACGTCAAAAGAAGTTGTTGAAAAAAGTCTCTCCTAGAAGCACTGGATCAAGAATACTCATTTACAAAAATGACTCAAATAAAATAATCCGTACAAATTAACAACAAATAATAGAAACAGAATAAAATGGGTATTTAAGGGGACTCCTGATGGACGTCAGATTTTATTAAATTATGTAATACATCTGACACAATTGATATATCCCTCGGTAGTCGAGTGGCAAATATCCCAGACTCTCACGCGATAGACCAGGGTTCAATCCCCGCGAAGGAGCTTTTTAATTATTTTTAATTTTATTTTTAAATAATTACTCTGATCGATATTGATAACGACATCAGGTAGACGCTTGAAATATTTATCAGAATATTAATTATTATAGATAATGGTACGGTACCCTCTTCGTACGGGAGTCCGACTGGCAACATCGCATATTTAAAATAGGGACCGTGTACATTTAAGAACTGTACGTTTACCTCAAAAAATCAGTAGAAACATAAAACTGAATTGGTAAAATTATGAATAAAATTGTTGAAAATTTTTAATTTGAAGTTATATTACAGTTTATTGAAATGTTTATTTCCTAGATTTTTTCTCAAGTGTGTCGTAGGAAAAGTACTGTTAGACTCGTGAGGATTGTCCATATCGCACTCGAACGATTGAGCACTTCGCCTACGGCGTCGTGCCCAAACTTCGTCCTCGTGCGATGTATATGGCCATCATATCTACACTAGTTGCACAAACTCAATTTCAACATTTACACGTTTTAATAAATTCTGTGACCAAAAAGTAGTAATGATTCAGATAAACTTGCTCGCTCCCCTTTTCAAATTAAAAATTGAGAAGCTGCCTTCCTTGGGTCTCTTTTTATTGAAATAGAAATTTATGTTTGAGTCATTCATGGTTTCCGGAAACTTGAACAGATCCAACAACTTTTTTCTCCCTTTATTAGAACTTTAACTTTTCTAATTGCTATTATATAACCCGTTTCAAAATAGTTTCGTTATTATTTCAACATTTTGTAAATTTTTTTTTTTTAATTCTCAAAATGTTTATTATTATTTATACAGGGTGATTCATTAGTGCGATAAAGTCCAATATCTTGTAAACAGTTGAAGATATTCGAATGAAATTTTGACTGATTGTAGCCAGCCTAGAGGCTCATATTTTAAAATTAGTGGCAATAGTACAGCGTGTTCCAGAACGCCGTGCCAGATCAAATTTATATATTTTTAAATGGGACACCCTGTATTTTACTTCAAATTTGAATTCTGCTTGACTTCGCTATTACAATGATATAATATTGTAATGGGTTATACAGCGTATTTAAAAAGTTCTGACCAATTGTTCTTGTAAATCGTAATGACTTCAACGCCCTGTATACTTTAAACTGCACAATTTAAAATTAATCTTTTATAGCCATACGTCTATGATAGTCGTCTAGTACTATTATTCAATCGAACTCATTCGATATCTAAGAAACCGTATACAGGGCGAGCCCAAACTCGAATACATTGGTTTCACAATTTTTTCAAATGGATCACCCTGTATTTTATATCGGTAAATGGAAGTTACTTTACTATACTTCAAAATTTATTGAGTATTCCCTATACCCAAACTGAATGGTTTTTGTGATATTTCTATTTTATGGTTAAAAAAAGCCAACAATAATAAATTTACTCATACTTATTTATTAACAGCTATACTAAAATTTCGAAAAAATCAACAACAAAGTTATAAAAGATGCTTAAAGTGACCACCCTCTAAATTTATACAGGCTTGGAGACGGTCTTTGCACATTAACATTTTGAAACGCCTGCCTTATTCTAGTTTTCATGTCGACTGGTGTAGTAGCAGGTAATTGGTTCACCTGTTCTTTAATAAAATCCCAATGGAAAATATCTGCTCCATTCAACTCTAGTGATCTTGGTGCCCAAAGAACTGGTCCTGCTCGTCCTATTCACCTTTTTGGAAACATATCATTCAATTGTCCCTGAATGAGCGCGTTATGGTGAGCAGTAGCTCGGTCATGAAAAAACCAAATTTGTTGACGTGTACGGAGGGGAATGTCTTCAAGCAGAAATGGTAAATGATTTTCCAGGAAATATTAATAAACTTCTCTATTTACCGTATTTACCTCGTCACCAAATAACGTATGGGGTTCGTATGGCGATTCTCAATAACTGCTAGTAAAACATTCATTGTAGCTTCTTCTGTAATGACAGTTTTAGTTCTTTGTTCCTTCTCATACATCACCGATCCAGTGTGATTGAATCTTTCTAATAACCTTTCAAAAGCAATTTTATTTGGTTGTCGGCGTTCTGGATGACTGAATTCTCATTACCAGTAGATAACTGTACTCTCGCCTAAAATCCACAACATATCTATCAAGTTTTCTCTTATTTTTTGGGAATCAACCGAAACGTCGGAATAAAAAATAGGAAACATTATTGTGGTTTGATTCCCAAAAAATTAGAGAAAACAGAATAAGTAATGCCACAAGGAACTCACAGAAGATATATCTATCAAGATTTCACGGGAGAAATTCATTTTATTTGAAAATGCTATGACAAATGTCATAAATTTAACAAACGAATTAGCACAACATAAATGTTTGTTGATATTTCAGAGCCTGTTTACTACCAACCAAATTACTAAGAACGCTAATGATGATATGGTTCTAATTTGACTATTTAGAAGAGCTACCTAAGAAACCTGATCCTTCTGCATGTGCGGTGGTACTGTTATCGAAATTTTAAAACCTTTTTTTGAGTTAACACACTTTCCTTACATGTTAATTGTTGTGAATACATTTTATTATCTTCTTTTCATTTATTTTTTTTATTGGAAATACAATTTTTAATAACAAAATAGAAATATCACAAAAACTATTCAGTTTGGGTATAGGGAATACTCAATAAATTTTGAAGTATAGTAAAGTAACTTCCATTTACCGATATAAAATACAGGGTGATCCATTTAAAAAAATTGTGAATCCAATGTATTCGAGTTTGGGCTCGCCCTGTATACGGTTTCTTAGATATCGAATCAGTTCGATTGAATTGTAGTACTAGACGACTATCATAGACGCATGGCTATGAAAGATTAATTTTGAATTGTGCAGTTTATAGTGTACAGGGCGTTGAAGTCATTACGATTTACAAGAACAATTGGTCAGAACTTTTTAAATTCGCTGTATAACCCATTACAATATTATATCATTGTAATAACAAAGTCAAGCAGAATTCAAATTTGAAGTAAAATACAGGGTGTCCCATTTAAAAAAATATAGCTTTGATCTGGCACGGCGTTCTGGAACACGCTGTGCTATTGCCACTAATTTTAAAATAAGAGCTTCTAGGCTGGCTACAATCAGTCAAAATTTCATTTAAAAATCTTCAACCATTTACAAGATATTGGACTTTATCGCACTAATGAATCACCCTGTATATTGCCCAACGATACAAGCACTTTCATTTTCCTGAAAGTCAACCATTGCTTTATCCTTCGTCTCAAACAATTGTGAGCAAGTCAGTGTTTAAGTAAGTTGTATTGAAAATGGCAAAAAGTGCATCCATCTTCTGTGTTATCTTATAATGACGTACAAGAATTGACGCGAAATCTTATACTGCAATTTATTTGTAACTATGAATCTAGTGGAATATTATTGGAAGAAGTGTAAAAGAAAGAACTATGCGTGAGAGAGTGGCTTAACAGGAGAGATACCTGTGGTGCATCTGTCCAGTTACTAACAGAAATGTCTAATGCACAGTTCAGACAATTCACAGTTCAGACAACTAGTCCCATATAAGCAAGGTCGGTCCTTGTAAAGTTCCAAAAACATAATTGTCATCTCTTCGGCCCAACGTGGAGCCATTGTATTGGTACAGTATTACACAAATATAAAAAATGTTAACAATGAATAAACACCCAATAAAGCACTGTTTGTCACCAATTCGCTAACTTGCTCGTCAATAAGTTGTCCAAACGGTGTCAGGTGTGACAAGTATCGTTTTCGAGTTGTGGGGGGGAGCAGGTTGTCTACTCCTCGTGCATGTCGACCTGCCAGACAGGTTAACAGGCAAATTGCCTGAGATTTACAAGCGTGGTTGTTCACACGGGACAGGTTACTTGCATCAGGTTACCTGCACCAAATAACCAAATTCCAGGAAGTCTCATTTCGCGTTCAAATAGGATTTTTCAGGTGTTTCACCTATTGATGGCAGATCGATACGCCAATACAAATAGGGAAAGGTACTGGTCCCAATCTTTTTGGTGGCTGGAAACTACTTTGAACAGGTATTTTCCTATGGTCCTGTTCATTCTTCCGACCATTCCGTCTGACTGTGGATGCAACGCCGTTGTCCTGGTCTTCTTCATTCCCAGCTTCTCACAAATTTCCTGGAATACATGGCTTTCGAAATTCCTTCCCTGATCGCTGTGAACTTCCAAGGGCACTCCATATCGGCTAATGACTTCTTTTACCAATACATCCGCGACAGTTGTGGCCTCTTGGTTCGAAATCGCGTAAGCTTCTACCCATTTGGTAAAATAATCCATCACAACCAGAATGTATTTACCACCATTTTCTGTCGTCGGGAATGGTCCAGCGATATCTTATGCAATCCTTTCGAATGGGCTTCCAACATTGTATTGTTCCATGGGAGCCTTTCTCTTGCGATGTGGTCCATTACTCGTAGCACAATTCGTACATTTCTTCCCATAGAGATACTGGTAGAAGTGTTCCACAGACTTCACTACCGCCAAAAGTTCTCTTCTCGTGACGCAGTGGTTCCGTTCTGGTTTGGAGAGGACTTCACTGAAATATCCCAGCACTCTTTCTTGGCCTCCTTGGATCTGTGAGAGTACTCCTCCAATTCCTACGTTGCTTGCATCAGTGTCAAGAATGAAGTCTCCTTCTGGTAACGGATATCCTAGTATTGGTGCCGTGGTTAAATGTCTCTTAAGGGTTTCAAAAGCAGTTTGACAGTCTTCATCCCAATGAAAAGTTCTTGTTTCTTCCGTGAGTCAAGTTAGTGGCTTGGCAATATCTCCAAACTTCCTTATGAACCTTCGATAGTATGTGCAAAGTCCGAGAAATCTCCTGACTTGATGTTTGTCTGTTGGCTGCGGCCATTGCTTGATGGAAGCAATTTTCTCTTGATCTACTGCCACTCCTTCGTTACTCACGATATGACCCAGATAGTTGACTCGGTTTTGGAATAACTGACATTTCTTCGGGTTTAACATAAGCTGAGCAGCTTGAAGTCGTTTGAATACGTCTTGCAAATTCTTCTGGTGGTCCTCGAATGTCTTACCTAATACTACGATGTCATCTAAATAGAAGGCAAGTTTTCCAAGATAACCCTCTCAATACATTTTCCATGAATCTTTAAAATGTCGCGGGCGCATTACAGAGCCCGAAGGGCTTGACGTTGAACTGCCATAATCCGGATCCGGTGGTGAAAGCAGTTTTCTCTTTGTCTTCTGGGTCCATTTCTACTTGCCAATAGCCAGACTTCAGATCCAAGGTGGAGAACATTTTACTGCCAGCCAAAGTGTCTAACGTATCGTCGATCCGAGGCAGAGGATAGCTGTCCTTTTTTGTCACGTTATTCAGCTGGCGATAGTCCACGCAGAATCTGGTAGCTTCATCCTTTTTCTTGACGAGCACTACTGGAGACACCCATGAACTAGTAGATGGTTCTATAACTTTTTCTTCCTCCACCTCTTTAATTATTCTTTCAGCTTCCTCTCTCTTCGCTTGCGGTAGCCTTCGAGCTGATTGTTTAATTGGCTTGGCATTACCAGTATCAATTTTGTGTTTGACGGCTGATGTTCTACCAGTCTTCCCTCCTTTTGGTACGAATAGGTCTCGATACTGCAAGAGGAATTCTCTCATTTTCCTTTTTTCAGCTCGATTCAAGGATTGGCCAGCTATTGACAACATCTGTTCGAATCTGTCATTGGAATTGTCGGTTGTCGTTGTTTGACGAACTACAGACGTCACCGGTGTGCAACATCAAACTCTGGTTTCCTTCTTGAGGGTAATCGTTCACGTTTATAGCACGTACTGGGATCTCCTTCGCTGACGTAACCAGTCCTTTTCCAATAAGCACTCCTTTACCAACCTCTTCGTCGTGGTTCCAATGTTCCATCATAACCGGTGTAGCTTCTTCCATGATCCCCTGTAGCCGCGCTACTATCATGGTTTCGCTTCGTGCAGGAAGAACAGTATCTTCCTGTACAGCTGCCAACGCCGTTCTGCTTTCATGTGGATGAAGGAATACTTCTTCGGAACCCACCTTGATGGTTCTGTTTCTGAAGTCTAACTGGAAACCATGTAAATTCATTACGTCCATTCCCAGAATCACGTCTTCTTCGATGTCAGCTACGATTACTGTAAATTTTTCTTCACCAATTCCCAATTGGATTTGCGTCTCTCCATGAACATTGGCACTCTCCCTGTTGCGGTCCGGAGTCGCAGCCTCGTTGGCAGAAGCTTCTTAGATTTTATTATCTCTGGCCGTATAATGGTTCTAGCTGCTCCAGTATTCACCAGCAGAGTGTATTTCTTGCCATTCACTTCGCCATCCACATATACACTGTCATTACGGCATATGAGAGAGGCTATCAGTATGAGAGGGTCTTTGGAACGATCCTGGGTCGGTGCTGCCCCGTCGTGGCCGACCCATTCTAGTTTTCCTGGGACTGGGGCTCTTGGTTTGCTGGAGTTCTGGGGCGTTTACACGAGCTGCGTACATGTCCTAGCTCGCCACAATTCCAGCATCTAATCTTTCTCGGCTTTCGTTCTACCATGCTCTTTATCAAGTTGACTAACTGGTCAAATTTATTTTCGTCACCCTCTTCCTGAATGGTCCTAACTTTATATCCTGACGCCTTCGTGGCTGCTTCATATTCAAGAGCAGCAGTCAATGCATCGACCAATGTTTTGGGATGGGCTAAACGAAACGTCCTCTGCATATCAGGGTCACGTAAGCCATCAATAAAGGCCTGGATGCCTAAACATTCCATCATGTTTTCTGGTGCTGATGGATAAGCAAATCGGACTAGTCGGGCAATATCCACTTCATACTCTTGAAGGGTTTCATCACGTCTCTGTCTTCGATTCTTCATTTGAGATTGGTACAAGTGTTCTAGATGTTCGTGACCATATCGCATGTCCAACCTCTTCTTCAGCTGCTCGAAGTCATCCGTTTCTTCAAGAGGTATCGTCTGAAGCACATCCAAGGCATCTCCCCGAAGCGCGATGGTCAAGTTCACTGCCTTCTCCCTGTCTGACCAATTATTCGCTCTAGCGGCACTTCAAATTGTTTTACATAGTTGGTCCACGACATCTTTCCGTCGAACGTTGGGGCCTTGACTCGAGCAAAACTGCCAACATCTTCTATCTTGGGGAGTGTTTCTGGCTTGCAGGGTTTTATTTGCTCGATCTTCTTTTCTTCTGCTGGCATGTCTTGTGCTCTTGAGTCTGCCATTTTCCTCTTCAACTCCTGGATTTCCTCTTCCATTGTTGTAATTTTATACTCCATATCAGATTTTAGGGACGACATTTTATTTTCGACTTCAGCGGCAATGTCCTTTTTCATTGACAAAATATCGTTCTTCATATCAGAAATATCATTCTTCATAGTAGAAATCTTCTCGTCCATATTAGCAGAAATGTCGTTCTTCATGGTAGAAATCTTCTCATCCATATTAGCAGAAATATCGTCCTTAATGTCCATGGAGGAGATGTTAGCAGAAATATCATTCTTCAAAGTAGATATTGACGAGATTATGGTGGACGACTCGTCATTGAATGAGAATGTTTCTGGATCCAAGTCTTCGCTTTCCAGTGCTATTTTCAGCCATTCAACTAATTCACTCTTCTTTCCGGACGTTTCTAACTCGCAATTTTCTAATTCTGCTTTTAGTTCTGTCACTTTCAGGTCACATAGTCTCTTAGCCATTTTTAAGTAATTATTTATTCATATTACCCCACACCTGACACCAATGTAATGTTTTTCTTATTTATTTAAACAATTTTTACCGTGGGATAAAATTATACACTCACTATGGCTAATTACTATCGATTTATTAAAGAAACACTTACACACTATAATAATCTTAATTTATATACACACTACTTAATGTCTATTAATTTATCTACACTCGGTATAATAATTGTCCTAATTTATATTCAACACTATTTATATTCACTTCTGTTCACCCACTGTATACTGAAACTGCTTACCGATTCACTGTATACTGAACAACTCCTCGATTCACTCGAAAACCCGCTATATATACCTCTTTTTCGAATCTCTAGACCCTTCGCGATAAACCATTGTATGGCCTGGTACATTTCCAGAACAGTCTGGATATTACTTGCGAAAGAATAGTTCTAGAAGGTCGCATTCTTCGTTTGCGACAGGACCGGCTTCGGAATTAGTGAGTTCGTAACAATAGCATTATCTTGACATCTATTGATAACACGCTTTTCTTGACAATCACAATAATTGTTACAGGAATCTGTGATTAAGTAAATTGTCAAAGTCTTCAATATATACGTATAATAATATGAGTGTTGTTTTTTTTCATACGAGTTTGACGTTTCAATAAAAAAACTTAACCATGGTATTAATATTTCTCAGTTGAGTTAAGTTCGTTTTTTTCCACAATTTTTCAAGTGGAAATGATATCAATATCATATAAGTTTTATATTATATGGCACCATATGGCAACAGTTACAAAGCCTCGCAAAAAGTTTGTAGCTGTGTCTGCAGTAAAACTTGAACGAATATTATGATTCATTGTTGTTTTCCTGAAATATGGCTGTTTCCCGTAAATATGACAATAATTGTTATAGTGAACTGTACTCAAGTTAATACTTCTCTCCTCCTTCACTTATGTCTCAATTTCCATTCCATTATAACAAAGGCAAACGCACAGATCGATCCGAGCTGAGAAATCAGACGATTGTTGGAACATTTTTTAAGATAAACGTTTTGTCTCACATCGGACATGGCGTTCGAGAATTTAAACCCTCACATAAGTGGTTGGACCTTCACTTGAATAATTTATTTCTAGGATAAAAACTGTTGTCCCACGAGAATTGTCTTGTATTTTCATTCGAAAGAAACAGTTGTGACCCGACCCTCGTCACAACTTTTTTAACTAGAAATTCAGCCTTTGGTGAAACAAATTTAACAAAGACATTTGAATCAATAAATCATTACAATTCATCAATTTTAAAACCTGTACATGAACATGAACAATATTTAAGACGAATAAGATCTATTCTGCTTCTTTTTGTACCCAAAACTTAATTTAATTTGGGTTAGGTTAATTTAGTTCTGATCCTTGGAAGGGGAGAAGTGTTCCCTGGTCACGTGACTCATTAGTTGAAATTTTAGGTTATGTGATGTGCAAGCAAGGCATGCAATCTCTTGTTAGTTTGTGTGTTTGTGATGATGGTACTGAAAAGTTGGTGAGTAAACTATTATCGAGGGAGTTTAAGTAGATAGAGCAATACAGTTTCTAGCGCACTACTTCAAAAATCTCCGCTTGGTGGCGCTGAGAGTGGCGCGGCAAATTTGAATGTAGTCATTTTTAGTATTTCAATGCAGGCCGCCATTTTTAGTCCGCCATTTTTAGTCCTGTTGTAAAAGCGGCAGCCATTTTTAGTCCT
>CAJUYI010005500.1:0-15616 GCA_910591695.1 Galerucella pusilla
TTAGATTTGGGAATGGGTTCTCATTAGACCTTTAATCTTTTTCTAGCTAAGATGTTTTGATTAATTAGTTCTCATTAGATTATTAATCAAATTTTCTTAATGAAAACAACTTACATTTGTTTTTTGGGAAATAATTAGATACATATCCAACTAATAGTTCAATTTGCATTCAAATGTAATTTTGTTATTAATAATTTGCTGTAATTTGATTTACATACTTCATTCTTCGAATAATTGTTGTGTTTGGAGTTTCTTTTGACCACTGATTGGTTGTCTACTTTAATTAGATTTAGGAAAGGGTTCTCATTAGACCCATAATCTTTTTAGTTTGGCATCAAATTTGAATAATACGTTCTCATTAGACTTTAAAATCAAATCTGTTCCTTGATTTAGATGGCTGATTTTGGTTTTAGGAGACTACCGGATCACAATTTTTATTCATTAAAATTGTTATAAATTATGTTCAGATAATTACTTTCATTTATTCACACAAATATTTTATAATTTCAAATTAATTTATTTGAATTTGGAATCTCTCTGGACCTATTTGTGAATTTTTCTTTTTGAATTAGATTTAGAAATGGGTTCTCATTAGACCCTTAATATTTTTCGGCATCTTATGATTTGATTGGTTCTCATTAGACCTCAATATATCAAATCTACTTAGTTTATTTAGAAAATCCACATATTTGGTTTTGTGACATTGCCAGATCAAAGAAAGTTTTTTACAATAATTTCACTTTTATACTCATTTTGTATAGCTTGAGTTCTGTGTCCACTTTAATTGTCATTTTATTTAATTTTATTTTTAAATTGAATTGAATTTTGAAAAAGAAATTTGATTTTGGAATCTCTCTTGACCTATTTGTGAATTTTCCTTTTGGAATTAGATTTAGAAATGGGTTCTCATTAGACCCTTAATCTTTTTCGGCATCTTATGATTTGATTGGTTCTCATTAGACCTCAATATATCAAATTCATTTAGTTTATTTAGAAAATTCACATATTTGTTTTTGTGACATTACCAGATCAAAGAAAGTTTTTTACAACAATTTCATTTTTATGATCATGTTGTACAGCTTGATTTCTGTGTCCATTTAATTGTCATTTGTCATTTAATTTTAAATTGAAGTAGTGTCACTTCATCTTCCGGTCTACTAACACGTGTTTGTGTAGTGGCTGAGAGAAATTTATAAAATTAAAAAAGTTCATAATGTGAATAAATTTTAACCCCAAACAGGGGATAATTAATTTTTTTTAAAAAAATTTTAAATTTAATGTAGTGACGTTAATGTGTTGTAGACATTTGACTAAGTTTCTTGTTACATATCTGACGAGTAAGTAAATTTTTTTCTAATGTTTCTTAAAAAAAATTTCCAACGATTATTGCTTACTTGCAGGTATGGCACTGATGATGGCTTAACCGCCAAAAGCGCTTTGCAATTTTATAATAAAAATTTTACACAGAATACAAAAATGTTTTCTTGACTTTTAGTCATGTGTACTCAGCTATAAAGATATTCACCTAAAACATCAAATGACGTTTTCTGATTGTTAAAATAACAATACAAATGTAGAAATATCGTGATACGCAGCCTGAAACTCAAACGGCGCGCGCGGTATACCTTTACCTTTTTCACCTGACTGACGGACGTTGTTCTACTGAACACATGGCTGACGGATGTTTTGATGTTCAATACATAATTCTGAACCCTCTGACAAAATTTGAAGTTTTAGAAACGAATTGCACTTAATAATTATTTATCCTACGTCTATCCGGACTGACTGACCAGCTCTGTTCTAATGTATGACTGACTGACCAACACAACTTTTATTTCATACAATAGAGAAGTTGTATAACAATTTTCAGCTTTTAGAAATTCATTTTGTTCACCCGTCAAATGATACACCTTTAATATCGCACCTGAGCCACCTGTTCTACGGCACGCTTGACTGACCGGAGCATGTTTGTGTACCCATCGGCTACAACGATTTAACAAAAAACCAGCCTTTAGAAATTGAAACAGTTTTTTTGGCTCTGGCTCTCCGGCTATTACTCCTATCTTGTAGACCAATTTGATTATTATATTGAATAAATGTCACTAAACAAACATATAGTTGTCATTCACATTCATTGGAGTTATTTGATGTTTAATAACTCAAAAGCAGTAGGTTTGTACTAGCAAGCTTGAGAATCAGTTCGGAATTTTACCGAGTTTGCGCATAATGAAATTATCAAAGGTAATACCACGAGAGCTTCAAATTTTATCGATAATTTTTTCTTTTCCACGAAAACTTGTTTATTTGGCAAAAATATGAAAACAAACCGATTCATAAAATCACGAGTCCGTTAGGACGAGGGATTTTATCTAAATTCGGTTTGTTTGAATGTTTTTGCCTCAAATAAACGAGTTTGAGTGATGAAAATAAAAAATTATATGATAAAATTTGGAGAACGAGTTGTATTTGGGAAGATTATATTCTCTTGGGTGATGGCACTGAATCGGTTTGTGTTCATTTTTCAATATACTTCGAAGCACTTTTAGTTGTCAATAATGACATATTCACAGTGAAATTTTGACGTTTCAATGTAAACAAGGTATTATCGATGAAGAAGCAGAATTATCAGTATAATACCGAATGATTGGCTAGAATAATGTATTGCTATTGGTTAAAACCACCAAAATGTCAGATTTTGACAAGTGAAAAAATAATCGTCGCTAATTTCAATCTACGCACACTCAGTAAAATTCCGAACTGATTCTCAAGTTTGCTGGAACAAACCTAGTATATCATAGTAGACAACTTGGTCTTCAAGTTCATTCCTATTCCTACATCATCGTGCACACATAAATCATTGAAATTTTCAGTGAATATATTTTCTAAAGAAATCAGATATTCACTGAAAATTTTTGGAGGAACTGTCAATCCTCCAAACCATCCCTGCTTACTACCTTCATAGACTTTTTTTCGCAGAATGATGTGGATTGGTCACCACCTTCCTTATTGCAAAAGTTTAGGCAAATTTCGCATTTGTGTTTAACAAAACACTTTTGCAAAAAATATCCACCCACATAAACCAGTGCATTTCCTTCTTCTGTGGACAAATCCTGATAGTATTTCCTCTTTATGTCCAATATTGGCTGACCAATTTTTTTCCTTGGCCGTCGTAAACAATGATCCTCCCTTTTTCAATAAATCTGGCGTTATTGTCTGTAGAATTTCGTTGGCGTCCTCTACACAATTGGAGCCCTCCTTCTTGTCACAATATCTGAGAGCAAATAATTTCTTAAATGCTCTGCTGAATTGTATTGGAGTGGGATTTTTGGCGTTACCACAGGCATTCCTTATTTGACCAAATTTGTATCCTTTCCTTTCCTTCAACACTTCCCATAATTTGATAGTAGACGAAATAGTTAGCCTCCAACCATAAATAAACCTCAGGCTTTTCGTTACGTCCTTCAATACATAGTCATTATTTTTGTCCTTCTTCAATCAAAAACCCAGCAGATAACGTTCGCACAAATTAAAATTCAAAATCACTTTCTTTGGCGCACCCGATACAACGCTCTGCTACACCACCGTGTAAGTCAAACAGAACTGAAAAATAAATAAATCCCACATCAGATGTGGGTTTTGCCGGTGAGACGGTGGGTGTCGGCAGGAGGGGGATTTTCGCGACGTCGAGAGAGTGGTCGGACTTATTGGAATAGGGTAAGCGCTCCAGTTGATGAACAAATAAGGACATATGTGACTGTGAACTTCTTCTAAATATTAAGAGATAATAACTCATTATTTTCCTCAAGATTGGAATATATAGACTTTTTATTATACTGGTATCATCGGCAAAAAGAGAAAAATAAGCATTGGGAAAATTTACAACCAAATTATTGATATATATATATATATATATATATAAGAAATAGTGTTGGTCCCAAGATATACCCTTGAGGAACTCCGCATTGAACATCGACGCAACTCGAGTAGTATTGATCGCACCTGTTATTGACGGTATGATTAATTCGTACGCACATTTTACGGTTCGATAAGTAGGACTCGAACCAATCATGTGGTGCACCTCGAATACCATAATAATAATAACAATTTATGGTCAACGCAGTCAAAGACTTTTGACAAGTCACAAAATATACCGAACGGATATTGTTTAAGTTCTAAGATTCCATGTAACTTCTCAATTAGAGCAAATGTTACATCAGTGGTACTAAGATCCTCTCTATAAAGCCAAATTGACATTGAGTGAGAATTTTGTATTTATTTAAATAGGAAATTACTTGCTTGTTTACACACCATTCTAATAATTTTGAAATAGATGATAATAAGGAAACACCACGATAATTGCCCGGATCAAACTTATCACCCTTTTTGTGTAAAGGTATGACTACTGATTTCTTAAAAGCATTAGGAAAAATTCCATTGACGAGCGACAGGTTGAACAAATAGGTTAAAGGTCCTTTTAAAATATCAACATTTTCTTTTATTAATGTAATTGGGATATTATCTAATCCTGAAGATTTTTTTGGTTTCTGGGCCAAAATGCTTTCTGAAATATCACTTTCTGTCAAAGGATTTGAAAAAAGGGAGCTCGCATTATTTATTTCCATTTGCTGCAGGTAGTTATAGCTACTATTTTTGCTTTGGCCCAAGGGAATTGTTTTGCTGTAAATTTGTTGAAAGTGAAGGTTAAATTTTTCAGCAATTTCGTTAGGGTTCGTTATAAAAATATAGTCTATTTTTAGACATAAATTTTCCATATTTCTATGGTCTTTTTTTTTCAAAATGTGAAACCAGTTCCCAAGTTGTCTTCGACTTGTTGTTCGATGACATTATCATATTTTGAAAGTAGATGTTTTTTGCTATTTTTATCGTTGTAGTTAATACCTGACAATATTTTTTAACATATCGCAATATAGACGAATCAAAATAAGCGCTACGCCGCCTGGTGACAATCAGAATAACTAAAAATCTTGACATAGTTCTTACTTTCTCCTTTGTTTTGTGTTTGTTTTTGTGTGATTTTTTACAAATATTTATTATTTGCAATAATTTTGAAAGCTATGAGTCGTTCGAATCGTTATTGTTCAGTTCCTCAGTGTTCTTCCTGGGAAAAGAAATGTTCAAATGTGAATTTCCATGCTTTTTCTCCAGCTGGTGAGAAATATCGTGTTTGTGTAGAAGGTAAATCGGGGAGTAAAGTGCTGATGGATCGACAAAAAGCTTGGCAACTGAAACTGAAAATTGGTAAACCAGTTACAAGAAATATGAAAGTATGTTCCCTGCATTTTGAAGATGATGATTATTTTTATCGAGGTAAGCAAGAACTACACTATGCGATTTTAGGTTATGTTATTGGGGATAATTGTTTACAGATTCCAATTCCAAACAAAGAAGGTTTTTGAAAAAGACTGCTGTGCCTTCCATAAATATTCCTGTTAGTTCTATTACTTCAAAGGAACAACCTGAATGTTCTAGTAGTAGAACTGAAAGATTGAAACAGAGAAGTCTCAACAAAGAAGTACCTGTTGCTGATGAAGAATGTTCTTATTGTGAAGAAATCGAACCTGCTACATCTTCAACTGCTTCTCAAGTTGAAATCGAATCTGCTCAAGGACTATTGCAACTTCTTCAGGGGCAGCCAGCTTATAATGGGCCCAAGACTTCAAAGATTTTGAAGTGCAAGTGAATACTCCTAAAGTGTCTACTTTGTGTGATCTGATAACTACAGAAAGTCTAAACAGTTTCACTGGTCTCAATAATATGAAACTATTAGATACAATAGTAAAAGCAGTACAATCTGTTTACAGCGATCAACGTTCACATAGGTTAACAATGATAATGATGATAGGGCCGAATTTAAAAACAAAGATTTACATGTCAGTGTCAATGCGTTGTTTTAAATATGTACGCGTGTTTGAAAAAGAAAATTCGGTTATTTCTGATAATGCTGTTATCGCGAGAATTCACGAATTGACGAAAATCGGGCTTTCAACGATTCATAATGTAATTAAACTAAACTAGTTACAATAATTAATTAAACTACAAAAAATTGTATTACAAATTTGATGCAGATTAATTTTATCCACTATATTTATTTGAAAAACATTTCAGAATATTCGAATTTATAAAAAAAAAATTATGCACACAAAGTAGACACTTTAGGAGTATTCATTTGCACTTCAAAATCTTTGAAATTCTTTTTTCTTCAATGGGATTAAAAATATGGGTCATCAAATTAACAATAGAAACACTTTATTTAATTTATTATTTTTGATGATTTTGTCAAGAAGTGAGATAATTGTATAAATAGGTCCATCTAATTTATTTTTAGGAAATTCTTGTGTAAATTAAGATCACCTCTCAATGAATAAAAAATTGGGATGACCAATTCAGGTAGTTAAAGAAAATGTTCAACTAAAGTTTATTATTCTTACATATAACATGTAACATTTTTTCAAAATAGTTGGTCTTTACTTCCCTCAATAATTTTTGTGTGAAATTATGATTAAAATCTACTTTCAATATTTCCACACTATTATCAAAGGAAGCATATAATATGAAATAACAAGTAGGCAAATTTAATAATGCCATGCCTAACTGAATTTGCCCATAATATTTATGCTTTTCTTTCAAAAAATATTCGCTTCCACTTTTTTGAAGGAATTTTGTTCTTGGTAGCACTTCATTTATGCTCCTTGTAGCACCTGAAAAATAAAGTACCTACACTGAAAATTTTCATCATTGAAACTGATTTCCTTCAACAGAAATATATTTTATAGCTTACTTGTAAGTAGAAATTATAAGAAACTTACCTTCATACAAACATTTCACTTCTAGTAGAGCAACAGGTCTGTTGTCTTCAAAAATGACACCGTCTGGAGAAAACCCAAGCCAAGGATTTGAGTGTGAGACAACCATACCACAATCCACAACTTGAAGGGATGTTTTTGCAATAAAAGCATCTTTGGCATCACCTTCAAACTTGACTCCATGTTTGGTGAACTTATTGCTGAAGCCTTTAGCATAAAAATATTTAGAGGCTTTATTATCCCAGTCAGATTTGGAGTAGGTATACAACTCGTATATTCGTGAACCTATAAATGAATATATAAGATTAGTTTCAGGCTGCTTAGGCTATAAAATAATTTACCTGTTCCTCTATATTTTCTCTGTTCATGCCAATCTTTAGATTGTTGTCTAATGCCTATTATCATGTCAGAAACCTCATTGAAAAGTTGAGAATACAAAATCTTACAACATTCATTTTCGTTATTAACTGGTATGATGGAAGCTTCTAACATGACAATAGACTGGCATGCATTGTCCAAAATCAATTGAAGGTGATTATTGGCTGGCACTACTTCTTTGACATCTTTGCACTGAAGCTTCTTCTTCCAACACTAAAAGCAATGTTTTAATTGTTATTTATCAGGCTGATTACTTTAGTATAAATTATTATATATTTATTAAAATTGTTATTGGCATATCCTAGCTATAGTTAATCATAATTGTGAAAACCAGCATACACAGATTTAAAAAATCCATTGTGCTGGTTAAAGGCTTAGTAAACTTAGTATAAGGAATATAATATATTGTTAAATAGTTAAGTACCTTATTGTAATTTACTACTAAGTAAATAAATTTGATTTGAATTTTACAAGCCATTACCTTATTTGATCCAGGCTTTATTATATTGCAACTTACTTATGTTTAGAAAATGCAGATTCAGGTATTTCGCTTGTGAAAAAATTGTACATTTTATTGTCATTCAGTTCCAATTGACATTGCTCTATTTTGTTTCCAAAACATGGCATATCTTTGATAGGAACAGCTTTATATTTGTCCTTGGTGATGTGCTTTTGTGCTGACCAAGTACATTTCCACATAATATTACATGCCCAGCATTCAAAACTTCTTCACCTTCATATACACTTCTAGAAGTATTTGTACCTTCAAGATACCCCAAGTATTCTACCAAACTTAATCTTGCCATTTGAATCTGAAAAATGGTACAAGGATTAACTCATGATCTAACCTAAGATTTCTCTCAATTTGGCTACAAAACAAATGATGACAATCACCTACCGCATCAATAGCAATAAGAATATTGAGAATACATACCCAGTAACACACTTGTTCACTAAAGAAGCCTGAAAAGTCTTTATATTTATGGTAAAATTATATTTCAAAAACACAAATAAACACACAACAAATACAACATAAATATTCCAATGTCAATATTTATAGTTCTACGATTGACCACATTGGCGCTGCATTCTTATTTTCAGATGCCTATAGCATCATTTCTTGTAAATTTTTTGATTTGCAATAAGAATCTTTTATTTTTTGAAGACTGTTTTATTCCTGGAGTTAACCATCCTTTATATTGTTTTTTATTAATTTTTTTACATTTTACAGGAAATGATTTTTCAAAACAGAAACTAATTGTTTCTTCTGAGAAAGTAAATGCTTCATGTTGGTCAGTCTTTCTATAAATTTCGTTTAGAGTAGAATTTTGTAAATATTGTGTGTATTGTTAATTATTAGACTCACAAAACGATCTTCGTAATTGGTATTGATTATGAGTAATGGGCCTTTCCATATTCATAACTAAAAACTGAGCTTTGTGATCGGACAGTCCCATCTCTACTACTTACCTTTCGGATATTTTAAAATAGAAGAAACTTCTGGTTTATTTCTGTGAACGGTAACCAAATGCCTTCCAAAGTTTGTAACAGTTTTACTACAATAGTTGCAGTAGTAGCGTTTTTTTCCATTTTTTGATCCTGACACACTCAAGTCTTTGGGTATACAAAACACATTACTAGATTCAACTTTTTGTGTTTGAAAATTGTTTACATTCTTACTTCCATCATCAGGTAAATTGAAAGGTTCATCGATTATTATAGATAAAGGAATATCTGGATTTTTTAAATTGGTATCTAATGAAAACGAAAGGCTATGAATATCAATCAAAATGGAAAAAACAAAATATTACCTGTTTCTTCAATTGGAACAATTATAAATTCGATGGGAAGGTCAGTATCAAGAATAAACACTTCACTAGATTCAACATTTTTTGTGTAAATATTGTTTGCACTCATGCTTACATCAGGTAAATTCAAGGGTTCATTGATTGTTTCAGATAAAGGAATATCTGGACTTTTCGAATCGGCATCTAATGAAAACGAAATGCTATTAATATTAATCAAAAGGCAAAAAACAAAATATTACCCGTTTGTCCAATTGGATCAGTTATAAAGTCAATGGGAAGGTCAGTATTGAGAATATACTCAAGCCATTCAGCTTCCTCTTGTGTACGTTGCAAATTATCAACCATGTTTTCTTTGGATGGTAATGTTAGTACTGTGATGCCTTTTGGCCAAAATATTATTTATTAATTATTTAAATTATTATTATGGTATTATTATGAATAAAGACATAAATTCCCTTGAAGCTAATTTCAATATAGCATGAATCGTTTACATATATGAAAACAGAAAGGTCTCACGTAGGATGTCAAGTTCAGAGTGCGAAGTAAACGTAAACAGAATTGTTTATGTTTACGAAACGGTGAACTTGACTCGTCGTATAAATATGTTAAACGAAAGTGTTTTAACATTCATTCTAATTCATTCTAAATAATTCTAAAGACATTCGATTCATATTCAAAGACATTCTAAAAGTAGTCTATTCATCGTAATCCTTTTAATTAATATTCTAATTAGTACTAGTAATAAGTGAGTTAATGTATAATAGTAAAGTAAGGTAATAAAGAGAACATGTCCCAGTGATTCCAGTAGTTTTTTTATTCCTGTGAGATGGCACACCAAGTGACCAGCAACACCACCTAGTCAGAGGCCCTTCCACACTTCTAATGCACCAAGTATCCATAGTAGGATACATACATTACAGTACCTTGGAGGGATTGATTCTGCATATTGAAACGGAGGGAAAACAATTGTTAATGTTATAGCAAATATCTTTGAGAATAATCTCAGTAATTATGCTATGACAGTTCTCGACCAAAATCGAGATTTTAACATGGTATTCTCTATACGAAAATCTAAGGTTCAAAACACAGAAATTGGTTCCTTTTGGAGTGGGGGTAAATCTTAATCTGCGCATGTGCTACGTTATTTGGATAGGTGACGTCATAGGGGTGACAAAAAAAATTATGAAAAAATTCCAACTACCCCCGCCGTTCATCCCCCACGCATCACCCCTCGTACTAAAAGTTGACCAATCATAGCAAACGATGTCTCGTCTAAAAGGCCTTAACGTCTAGTGTATACAAAAAATTGTAAAAAAATTCTAGCTACCCCCTTTCATCCCCCACGCAACACCCCTCACAGTTAACCAATCAAACGACGTCTCAAAGGCCTTAACGTCTAGTATATAGACCCATCCCAAATGTTAAGGATTCCCAGTGGACCACCGAAATATAGATCCATCCCAAATATTTAGGATCCCCCATTGGCCCGTAGCCAAATATTAAGGATTCCCCATTGGTCCATCCCCAAATATTTAGGATCCACAGTGGACCACCGAAATATAGACCCATCCCAAATATTTAGGATCCCCAGTAGACCGTTGGCCCACGCCCAAATGCTTAGGCCACTCTCTAAATTACCTAAATTGAAAAAATTTTCATCGGAGTCCGGGCGCGAACCATCAACCTTCGCGTCTGAAACAATGCGTCTAACGAACATAGCTATTCGCACTCATAAGTGTAAAAAGGTATAAAAAAAAGAGTGCATTCATATGTTCATCCTAAATTAAATTATTTTAACAAAGTATAAACACATCAAGTGGAATATCGTTAACCTTACTCTATACGATTCTTTTAACATATACAGAGTGTTGAGAAATTATAGTTCGCGAATCAACTGAAGTACTGCTGAAAAGACATTAACGTCCAGGAGAAGTGACATATTGTTGAAAAACACCCCATGAAACATTCCTTCAACAGGGTGTATCATAAGAGTACAAAGAGAAGTGACATATATCGTTGAAAAGGGTATCTACGAGTAGATACGTCTCACATATACAGGGTGTATCATTGGAGTACATTGGAAAAATCAGGTGACATTGTCCAGTTTTGTCATAACACGTCTAATATTAGTATCTGTCTTTGTTTTAATTCAAATCTTCATGAAAAAGTTGATGAATATACAAAATGTTCAAACGTCGTATCGTTTGAAAAGCCTTAACGTTCAGTATAGGAAGCATTCTTTCATCAGAGCGCAAAAAATAATGGAAAACGTGATAAAATGTAACATTCCACTATTCTTTGAATTGTAAGGGTATATACAAGGTGTTTTAATAAAAACCAATCACTCCAAATGATATTTTTAATAAATCTACCTATAGTACAGTATTAAATGTTGAATAAAAAATATAAATGGTTGATGAATTTCCTAACAGTATATGGTGAATATTGCATTAATTATGAATATATTTTCAATATAATACTTTGCTACTTTGTTATTAAAAATCCGCCAGAGGCAATCAATGCAGTCGAGAGTCTTACGCAATAGTGCAAAGTATGTAATTATTATTAAGGTCATTTTAAGTAGTTTCTCTTGAAGGTAAAACATCTTGAAATTTTAAAAAATTAGATTCCTTTTATATTTAAGCTCAGGATTTTCCTATGAAATTCATTTGTTTCTAGTTTTTGATCACACCTTCAATAAACAACAGGGACCCTATTCTCAAACCGTGACATATTTTGTCGCATGCGAGAAATCCTCTTTGTCGAATAAAACCTGAATATTCTTATTCTCAAATGTCGTCTTCGCAAATTTTTGATAGACAAATTGTAGAATGGTCAAAGGCAGTCGACAATTTATATCGAATGCGAGAATTTCATTACTTGCGAAATTTATAGGTTAACGTTATACATGTCAAAAGTGAAAACACTCAAAACATTGTTTAATCACTTACCGACCTGACAACCGATGCTGTAAATAAACAAAAAAGATCGATCGCGCAAAAAGTTTATTTAAACGTTCAGATTAACTAAAGAATTAGCTAGAGAGCTAATCATTATTCTAGAACCCTTAATAGAACAAGGGAATCGTGCAAGTGCATTATCTCTTGAAGAAAAGGTAGGTATTCTGCCACTTACTCCTTGCAATTTGGAAGGTAAAATTTGGGGAAAATTTTCCAGATAAAAGAGGCTTATTTTCTTTTTCTTGCATTAAATTTATTAATGTTCGTTTTTGGTTTTGGGTGCAATAATTTTTTTTGGTTTCACTTTCCATGTTTATCTTGTTATTCTTGTTCTACATTCGAGTAAGTACATTGTACATTCTAACTTCTGAGAAATAACCAAATCAATACTGTCATCACAGATCATATTATTATAACTACTACTGTCATTTCAATATTTTACAACTTTACAAAAGAAGTGGTATGGAACACGCTATAATATCGAAATTTTGGTGTTGCCAGTTCATGTTATTCTACAAAATTTATCTCATGCGACTTAGATGTCGAACCCATTTGAGAATTCCAGATGCCAATGTTGTGCGACAATTTCTATCGACATATGTCGAATACGACAAATGTCATTCGACATTCGAGAATAGGCCCCCAGGTGAGACATTTATTTTACTTGGAATTTGGTAATGTGTAATGTGTTGTTATACAGTTAAATTATTTATTATTATTTCTAGTGTAATGGATTTAAAAGCGATAAATTCTTCTTCTCTTCTAGAAAAAGATTCGAAGCCCTTAATAAAATTAAATGATTTGAAATTAGGGGAACCTGAAAAAATTATTGGTGTAAAATTAGTACACAGCAAATTTGGGGAATCGGTGTTATTGGAGCTGGAAAAAGAAGTGACATTCCTTCCGCCGAGGGTGACAAAAGAGTATAAACCGTTAATAAAATTTTTTGAAGAGGGAAAATAAGCCTTAGTATTTAGAGAAGTAGAGTTGGCAAACCAAATCCGATGGCATCATTTGAAATTATTGAAATTTAATTGGTGAGTTATATTTTTATAAGTAGTTATGATATTATATACCACATTATCCAATTAATGTTAATTAAACTCTGCTGAAAACAGATCAATAAAATTAATGAACTATGAAATGAAACATAGCATTGAAAAAAGTAACTTTTTAATTTATAGAATGAAAAACATAGTATATTAGACAGATTTTATTTTCATCAAACATGTATTTGTTCAATAGTTAAGTTACATAAATGACATCTTGACTGTGATGTAGGTGGTCCATCGATGTGACTTTGCCAGTCAGGATGCTTGTAATGTATAAAACAAGGCAGTTGAATTTGTAAATCAAAATTGTCTCGATATGCTCTTGGTAATTTATACCATGCATATAATAACTCAAGTGGTTGCGCCTTTTGAATCAAATATTGAAACTTCTCAAGCTCTTCTTCATTAAGCTGATATAATCGTCGCTTATATAGCCAATGGTCCTTCATTGGACAAATACATATTTCTAGATGCTGCTGCTGATTATTCATTGTTTTATTTAAAAAATTCACTTTTGAAGTTTATAACATACTGTTTAGATTCAATGATTTTTCAACGTTTATAATTTTTGATTTTAGAGTGGGGGGATATAATTTTTACCATTTCTAGCATGATGTAATTTAAAATAATAGAAATACTTTTTTTTCAGATTTATTTTTTCGACAAGAAAATATCTTTGAAATATTCTAATAGCGATCGTATGTAATAGAATCACAAAATGGTTCATATGAATTTCAACCAATTGCAAGATAATATATTTTTGGGAGAACCACAATTATCTCTAAATACATATAAAACAAAATATGTTATGATTGGTTTATCACCCTATTTAAATTATGATCCATGTGTAGGAATATTTGGAACCAAAAATACCTATTTTATATTCAGTCCACAGGAATGGAACATTTTTTTATCGTGTAGAAATGATATCGATAACTTTTTATTCAGATCAACAAACAACAATAAGAATATGGAACCGTTAGATATGGGTAAATTTGATTTAATATTTAAACGATTATCATTTGGGAATGTTGTGAAAATTTGTAAGGGTGATTCTTCTATTTATCCAAGAGCTGATACTACTTCAATGTTATGGAAAATGTTACCACTCATTGAAAATAGATTAGCAGACTTGAAAAATTTACAATTTTCTAGTTCATTGAAAATTTTACAAATGGGAACAAAAGATATTCCACCACCGATCCAGTAACTACAGCCTTGAATATAATTGAACCATTAAAACATTTAAATAACGAGACATACGCTATCGCATTAGAAGTAATATATAGATATCCTCAGTTACTTAAAGATGAAGATTTACAGCTATGAAATATTGAACACAAAACCAATTGGAGATAATAATTAGAGACATGACGTAGTATATTGGAGAATATAAAAAAAAGACAGCATACAATAGAAGTAAAGAAAACTATTCACTTTGATGAAACAAGAAACAAAATTCATTCATTGGTAACTTGGAAATATGCATATCAACAAGCGAGACAAGGATCATTATGGATCATTGCCGCATGTGACCGACTACGGTTTAGAAAACGAATTATAACAATTTCTAGAATTATAGATCCAATATTAGATATAAAACATAGATGTAAGGTTTATGATAAAATTAAGAGTATAATTGATTAAAATGTATAAATAAATTGTCGATCAGTTTATATAATTTTATTTAACATTAAAAATAATCATTTTAAACAATGCTATTTTTATTTATCCATGATTTAGAATCCATCCCAAGCCATTTTACTAATAACCGATCTCCTTTTTGTTTCAAAACCCTCTCTATTAAATACACATCAGGATATTTAACTTTTTGCAATTCCTCCATATGAAATCCTCCTTGTATTTCTTCGTTCTTATCATCTTCCAGTATGTAAGTTGTTGGATTAGTAAGTTTCACCTTCTTTATTTTGAAAACTTCAGCAGTCCAATTTGGAGTATAACCCTTCTTAAAGAAATGTCTATACTTGCTAATTCGAACAAAATGATCCTTTTTTAAAATTTGATGATCTTGGATCAATAGTTTTTAGGTGATAATATGCAGTAATATACTTTGCATTCTTCTCATTTATTTCACTAGGAATGGCACCTGTAGTGGAATGTCTTGTATTATTATATTTGTTGACAATATTGGGTAGACTCGTTAACCATTTGTAAGATCTTTGCATGCTAAACTGTTTCCATAGCATATATTTTAGAGTACGAATTACTCGCTCTGCTATACTTGCTTTTAAATTGGAGAATGTGCTGTAATGGTTAATACCATATTTTTTCATGAGCTCTTGAAAATTCTTATTATAAAATTCAGTTCCGTTGTCAGTTTGAAGATTTTTAGGTGGAACATTCATTTGGTCTAGGATATGCTTCATAGCTAATGTGATTTCTTTACCTGTTTTTCTTTTAATCGCCTCAGCCCACACATTTACTGAAAGCATTGATTACAACTAGGATATAATTGTAGCCCCTATTAGTTTTTGAATAGGGAGTCATAATAGCCAAATAAGCTTGTATCAAATTATGTAATCCTTTAATTATGTAATGTGTGTATCCTACTATGGATACTTGGTGCATTAGAA
>CAJUYI010005501.1:0-15615 GCA_910591695.1 Galerucella pusilla
GTACAATGGGTCACATGTGGCCTAAGTGCTGTGATCCTACACTCACCCTCCCTACTCTACAGATACAGAAATTCCAATTTTATTAAACATAAATTGCGTATTCTTTCTTGTCATGATGATAAACCCTGTATTATATGTTAATTAATCTTCAACACCCACAATTCTGACAAAAATTTATATGATTCGTGAAAAATGTAGGTAATTAATATTTGCAATGTATTTGAATAGGAATAAACTGATCTCTAATTTAAATATTATTAATAGTGATAAAATTAATGTGGAGCATATCAATATCCCCATTAGCTAGGTCCGCACCAAATTTTCGTTTAGGAATTATTCGAAACATTTACAATTATTTATTTGTATCAATTTTCTGAGAGCTGGCATCCAGCGTTTTCTAGTTTCAAGATTCTCCGTTAATTTCATTGTTGAAAACACTTGAATATTGATAAAACTAGATTGTAATTTATATTCATTATCGATAAAATGTTATTGTTGAGAAATATACAGATAAAGTATTGTTTTTATTAGATAAACAAAGCATGACAATGATTATTTGTATTTCTACATGCACCAAAAAATACACCAAAGAACAAGAAGCGAAACTTCAGAAAAAAAACGAGTCTGCGCAAGCCATCTTTTAAATTAGCCGTCATATGTCATACGATCACATGCTGGCCTCTTTCTTATGGTCTTTACAGACCCAGCTTAGGTTAAAGTTTGCTTGTAGGTTGAAATTATTTTTTCAAATGAACTATTTCACGTGTATATTGTCAACGAAAAGGGCAGAAGTAGCTACGGATAGAAAAATACCTATAAATACATTTAATAAAACAATTTATGCTAAAATATTTTTTTTGTACTACTAGCTGTGAAGTTGACAATTTATATTGCTTCTTCTAGCCATCTGAGAAGTTGAATTTCTCTTTTAGTGGTTAATATTTTTTTCTATTATTAACCTAGGTCAATAATGGACAAATTCAAATATTTTGGGAATTCAAGGAAAGTAGCTCAACAAAAACTTGTGCAACATAATTTTGTATACCCAGGAGATTGTCTTCAACATATTTGCTGCTTGAAATTACTTATCAAGATGAAATTATTTGAATAAAAATTCCATTAATTTAAAATTCGCGCTCAACCAAAAATGACTGATGACATAACGAGTACGTTCATAATATATCGAAAACTGACAGTGTACTTGTCAGTCAGACGACGGAGTAAACGCTTCTCGTGGTACGTTTGTGAACTATTTTTAATTTTTGTCCTAAATTTGGCTAGTAGTGGAAAAAATTGTATATACACCATGGTGTTGAAGACATTCATAAACCTCGCAGCTTATTCCGCTCGGGGCAAAGCCACTGGCGAAATAATCTTGGTTCTCCGCGGTCAATAAAAATAATCTTCACACACTCAAAACATCTACCAACTTAATGTAATGATGTGATAACAGAGTCCATTTTTCACATTCACCAGATTTGTCCTAAATAGATTATTTTGGAGCTCAAAGTAAAATCAACAATGTACTTAGTTCAAAGTACATTTACAAGAATACTTTCAATTCATTTAATCAATGATTAAAATCATGCCCACTTCACTATAATCAAAACAATCACTTTGAGATTAATTTTCACTATAAATTTCATCTCGATTCACCTATTGTTGAGTGTGAAAAATAAGATGCTCGAGTCCGTATTGTTGTTGGTTTTGATCTGCTCTTGCTCTCAAGCACAGTATCAGCCTACATGGAGTAGTTTAGATGCAAGACCTATACCAGATTGGTTCGATGAAGCTAAAATTGGTATATTCTTACATTGGGGTGTGTTTGCCGTTCCCAGCTTCAAGTCAGAATGGTTTTGGTCGTACTGGAAAAGTAAGTTTTGATTATTTTATCAACAAAATTTACATGGCAAAATTATTTTTCTAACATACCGTGAAGGTTATAATTGTATAGTCAAATGCAGTTTATCATGCGGGTCATACGATTCAACAAAGACATACTCACCGTTTTTATTTTCTTTTATTGCGTTTAATCATAACTTCCAAATAAAATTCGTAAGATGAATAAGACTGACTTATGCAATTTTGACGGAAGAAAAAATCGATTCTAAAAAGTCATTATGTCAGTTTTGTGACTTTGACAATTCAAAGTGACAATATGAATAATAAGAAGCAATTTTCCGGTATTTTGCATCCTCAAGCAAAAAAAAATGGTACTTAGGGCGGGTTTATCAATGCACGGTTAAATCTGTCAGCTACGTAGCCCTCAGCTATCTCTAGCCGCCAGTCAAAGTCTCGGTTACAATAGAAAGCGTTTATCAATGCACCACATAACTGGAGGCTAAGTGTAATTGAGCATTTGACAACCTTGTTCGGGTTATGAACGTGAGTGTAATGTTGTCAGAGTGTAAATTTCTCATTTTAATTTGGTGTAAGGAGGATCACCCGTTACATGAAATATACATATTATTAATTTTATTCGCATATAACATATATAACACAGTGAATCAAGAATATAGAGGTGAAAGTTATTATTTTTCTATTTTACCGTGTGCTTACTCTGACAACATCGTGGAAAATTTCACTTGCCAGTGTCAAAATTGTGGTACTGTTATTTTTATTTCGTCTATGTTGTGCTTTGTTGAGTTGTTTGCATTTGAGCATGTCCACAAAACAAAAAAGATATCCCAATTTCGCGGAGTCAGAGCGACAATTAGGTACTTATAAAAATAGCCGTTCACCTTAAAAGTATAATAGAATGCAAAAAGACGGATGCTGTGACTTGGCGAGAATAGCTGAAATTTGTTGAATTATCATGAGAGATAATCGGAACCAAGTAATAAACTCGACATCATCGAGCTCTTCAAAGGGATTTATCCGGGGTGCTATTCTCGAGTCAATTGCGTATACGAAATTTGATGGTCATCGATAATTTGCGTATGACTTGTAGTTGTAGGTATTCTCGAATCGTAGTATACGAAATAAAGCATCCGCCAGTCGTACGAATTCACACGTATGGGTACTAGGCATACGAATCTTGTATGCGAATGCGAGTTTTCATAAGGGGCATGCGCATATGGCATCTTATGATCAAAAAGAAGGGGTTAACCTCTATTTTTGGTTATGATTGTGTAAAGTTTGAAATGAAATTTCAAATTGATTTGTTTTTTGTTTGATGTGGGTGGATGGACAAGTCAATTTTATGTGAATAAGAAATATCTCAGGTGAGTTGAGTTGAGTTGTGGATGGCTTTTAATAAAATCCACCAACTCCTTACGCTGATCGGATGTTATGTTTCCCTTTGTTTTCTCCATTTGATAATATTTCTATGAATTCAGTTAAATCTAATTTTCCGTGTGTTATTTTCAACAGGCAACTACAAGATAGGTTCAAGTCAGAACGTTTTCGGGGTTTTTTCGTATATAAACACAATTTTTATCATTATTATATTGTAAACATGTTGTAAACCATGAGAAAATTGACACATTGGCAGTTTTGGCACAGTGTTGTCAAGTTTTCATCCGACCACAAATTACGTAGACGAATGAAGAAGTCGTATAGTGTTCAAGAATGCACATGAGTCTTAGTATACGATTATTTCCATACGTAAAAGTTCGTATACGCTGCGTATACGTATTGTTGCGTATGAATTCGAGAATAGCACCCCCGTTCTTCAACAGTATATGGTCGTCTTTCGTACTCTACAAATTCCAATATTTCGCCAATCTCCAAGCTCTTCATCGAAAAGATCGTCAAGTTTCTCAAGATACATTGACAATAACAATGAAATAAAATACAAACAGAACCTAAATGCTACTAAACTACTATAAAAGAATCAAATAAGCTCCTCGATTTCACCCTAAACGATAATAACACAAGCAAATTTAAAGTTGAAATAATCTTTGTTGCAAAATGTAAGCCAACATGAAAAAATCATGACACAGTTGTCAGTTAGAATCTATGGTTAGAATAACGGAACACCACTTTCTCGTATTTAACTGTATGTTCTATGGTTAACATCAACTTGATAGTGGCAGCTAGGATAGCCGAAAGTTTGACTGCCAGCTAATGCAAACTGGCAGTTGATAAACACTTTGACCAACAGCTAAGATTTAGCGGAAGGCTACAATATTTAACCGAGCATTGATAAACCCGCTCTTAATCTGATAGGTTATTTCGAGAATGATTGAAAAAGTGGAAATTCGTCAACCAGTGTGCAGGAAACATCAACCATCATTATTTTCTCCGGGTATATTTGTAATCTCACATTTTGGTAACCTCTGTGTCTTCTGATTTGATACATATATGGTTAGTGACCTTTGAACCCGCACGATAAGAGCGCTTTTGACTATATTTACAAATACGTGATGAAAATACACGTGACATTTTCAATTACGCGCATTTTGTATAATAATATAATAAAATTCGGTTTTATAATAGAGCATGGCCGTTTGCACCAATTGATATTTAAGTAGACTTAAAGTTAAGTGGCGCTTTGAGAAATTTTGCTTTGCACCATGAAATACTTGTCATTTTAAGCTGCACCTACCTAAGCTTAGAAAATCGCTGGCTTATTCTCAAAGTGAAGATTTCTAACCTAACATTCTTGTATTTCATTGAAAGATATGTCAATGATTTTTCTGTTTTCGGATTTTTTATTTTTGAAGAAGGATGTATTGTTTATGTAGGATGATCTGGATTTTCTGGAAAATGGATTTCCAAGAAGACGGTACAACCGTAAAAACTATTATGAAGAATTGGAGAAAAAAAAGGCTTTTTACAAAGATTTCGCTTGACCAAGCCCACTGTTTCACAACTCGTAGAAATGCTAGAAGATTCTTTGGAGCATCCGAACAATTTGTAAGCCCAGACAGGCCATCAGTTTTCTTATTTTCAATAACCTCCTTTCTATTTTGCAGCTAAGGATATTAGCAATTTTTTTGTACCGAACAACAGCAAAAAGTATGAACAGACTTTACCAATCCAGACCATGTACACCACCGTGTATAGTACGATAAAGTCCTAGCAGATGAACATCTATTAATAATACACAATAACTGAATCATGTCATGGACCGATTTGACCTTGCGCGTATCAAAACATGAACATAATTTGAACTTCCACTTATCAGTCTATTAATTTTCTTCGGTTGGATTGCAATGTTAGCGTTAACAGTGTTTTTGATGGTATTAGTGAGTTGTTATGGTGTTAAATATAAACCAAATTGGGATAGTTTAGATTCCAGACCATTACCATCATGGTATGATCAATCAAAAATCGGGATTTTTTTGCATTGGGGTGTTTTTTCAGTTCCTAGTTTGAAATCCGAATGGTTTTGGGCAGATTGGAAATGTATGTATTGTATTGTATTTCGCAGTTTTGTATGGAGCTGGTTTATTTTCAAATACAGTGTGTCTGGGAAGTATGGAATAAAATCAACGTTTTCTCAACCACACACTTGAAATAAATACTTTGGTTATTGTGCAAGACACTTACTTCTCGATTTTGACAAAACATTTTATACCTCTTCAGACTATTTAATAAAAATCGAGCTAACTCATTTATATACAAAGACTACTGAAACAGAAAATCTATTCTACATTAATTTCAAACTTACTTTACCCCACTCAGCACACCCCACATCGATAAAAATAGGATACAGACGTACCTTTCGTAGCGGCGATGTGTCTTACGTCTTTTTCTAATGTCCCACTGACAGTTCTCGTCAGGTCTGTACTTTGTTAAGTTTACGATCAATTATTATATTTATGAAAAGTGAATATTATTCTTATTATCATATTTATTTAAATAATACTAAAATATATTTAGATCCACGGAAAAACATCAGCATTTTGAAAGCTCTCAAGTATGTTCAGTTAGAAAAAGAAACTGGTAATTGTTAATTTCATAGCCCTCTCGAATTTGGCTGAATACGATCCTGATGATTTTATTTATCAAATTCAAGGTTAGCTATATGTCAAAATAGCAAATAAAAACCAAAAACCCGGATTTACGGATTTGTATGTGGTATAGAATAATAACAACAGTTCCAGATTTCCCAACCTATTTCAATCCTTTCTGGATGTTCATTATTGATCTTAATTATAATTTTTATCAGCCACCGTATCAAACACTTAATCTATAAACAATAAGCTATAAAGCTAGCAAATCACGCGACCCCTGTATTTAATGTGCACGTGTTTTTCAGCGACTGTTTTTCGATCGGAATGTCTTTATGAGCGCCAAATAAAAGTGCCGACGACGAGTGAACCTACTATTCATTATTTAGGTACGGTGACAGAGTGTTGCCGATATTGTCTTCATATTAGTTATATATTGTATAATGAAATATTGTTGTACCAGTATAATGTTGAATATTGTTTTTTTTTCAAGTTTTTGGCTTAGGAAATAATTAATTTACTCCATACTTTAAACGATCACTCTGTATAACAATATGTTTTGTTGAATGATAAAATTTCCAGGATGTTCAAAGTGGAGATTAAATTCATATTATTCATGTTACGATAATAAAAATACCCATCTATGTAAACAAGATATTTATTTATTGATAAATTTTCTCATATACACTTTTGTATGTAGATTTATAGTAATGATGATTAAAAGTATTTTGTTGGCAATTAAGTTCAGATTGATTCACGCGAACTTTTAGCTTCTATATATAAAAGTATTTAGTTTGAAAAAGTTAACCAAGCTTATAAAATATGTAAACATTTGATTTCTATTGCAAATAAACAGGAAAGCTACACAAATGACACGAAAGAATGGGGTGAAAATAACGTGTAGAATATTTTTAACATATAGGTAGCCTTAGTTTTCCGTTTTTTGTTATATTATTAAATCTAAAGTAGTAAAGATGTACCGAATATCCCAATAAGAATATGGATCTTGACCATATAAATATCAGAAACCGTTTATAGTACTTTGTAAACATCAAGCATCTTCCTTTTCCTATTTTCTCTATTATATTATCACGGGGAGTTGGTCTAGTAGCAAGAACGCCCCCTGTAATAAAAGTCCAAGACAATCTGGTGAGCAGGCTGGCCAATGAAGAGACTCCGTTTCACATACGAAGAACCCACTTGAAGTTGCAGTCGTATGCGCGAACTTGTTGTCAAAACCAGCGCCATATTGTAAACTTGACATTCTACTTCAAACCAGGGGTGGCATTCTGTTCACCTAGCGAGTAGTATTGAATCGATCTTGTCGATATATACATTCCGTTCACCAAGTTTGGTTGTTTTGGAGCGACAAATAGTTCTAATTTCTGATAACCATAAGGTGTCACCTACGTATTTTCTATATTTCCCTGTCAAAATATCAATGTAAAATCCAGGTGACGTCGCCTAAAAGCGATCGCTAGTTTTTATGAACGGAATGTCACCCCTGGGGTGTAACGGGCGTAACGTTTCACATTTTGTAGGTTAACACAATCAGTCATTCTTGACGAACAATATTTTCTTTGACACCAACAAGTTTTTAATGAGGCATATGGATTTAGATCAAATAAAATACACAACTCTCACTCTAGCTCACTAGCTAAACGCCTTAAATATGCAAAAATTAAAAATATAAAAATTCACAACCTCAAATGTGAATAATAAAATGGCTCTCGGCATAAAACATGCTTTGTAACACCAATGGCATGAAACGGTCGTTACAAGTGCTGGGACTCTGCACACTATAGAATTCTACTATTGTTAAAATTAGTGATTGAAACGAAACGAAATTTGGCTGGACTTGCAGTACCCACTTTATTATTATAATAGTACTTGTAGTGGTGTATACTCAAATTCCTAAAATACAATAATATAACTAATTTTATAAAATTCAAATAAAATATTACTTACGGTTGCCTCTATCGTTTCAATCTTTCCAATCATGAATTTCAACTGACATCCTGTCAAATATTAGTTAGAACTTAGATTTACACTTCTTTGATAGAGACAACTTAAAGTCTTACAACAATATAAATCAACCTACTATATCTACATTATGAAATAATATAAAACAATAAATTAACATTTGTATTTAAAACATTTAGTTACGTAGGTACTATTCTTCACAACTATCGACTCTATTCTACACGACTTGTCGACAAAAGTGATAGTTATCGTTTTCTATATTTGAAGACGTGTCGTTTTCTACGATTAAGAGATATCTATAATATTCAAATTTATTACATTTGACACAAAAGACACAATACAAATAGCAAAACAAGTCGCAATCAACAACTTTACGCAACTTTAACACAAGAATGGAATTTTTGACTGCTGTCGGTTATCTACTGTAGAAAGCGACCGGTAGAATTTTATTGTGTGCAGAGTCCCAGCACAGGCGACCTAAATAAACAAGACCGCTTTTGATTTTTGCGCAAGACAGTTGGTAAACCTCAAATGGCTTCTTCTTATTTAAAATGAAGTCTCACTTTTGCAGTAATGAAGTTACAAGAACGCGTGACAGGTGCCGGTCATCGCCTAGTAGCGAGCGATTTTCCATCACTAAATAGATGTGTATGACCTAAGCGCTGTTGCCGCTTTGTTTTTAAAGAATAGAAATTACAGAGAAAGATGTACATCTTTTTTGTTAGAAAAAATGAACTAGTACACAAGGTTAGCCTCGCTCACTCGGTCATAAACTGCGACTCGCTCAACGTAGTTTTGTATTATGTACTCGTTATATAAACAAGTATCACTAAAATATAATTTTTTTCAGCTAATGACAGCGAAGTGGTTGAATATATGAACAAGAACTATCCGCCAAATTGGAATTACCAAAACTTTGCAAAGGATTTTACAGCGGAATTTTACGATCCCGACGAATGGGCGGAAATTTTCGCTAATTCTGGTGCCAAGTAAGTACCACTTTACTTAACCATAAAATAAAAGATCCACATTAATTTTAATGTTCTATGTTAAAGGTATATCGTTTTAACCAGTAAACATCATGAGGGATATACTTTGTGGCCATCGAAATATTCTTACAGCTGGAATGCCAAAGACGTCGGACCAGGAAGAGATGTACTTGGTAAATTTAATATAGAATCTTTCCATCTGGAAACTTCTTTATGCTTAATAAATATTTTTAGGTGAACTCGCGGTTGCGGTAAGAGCAAAAAATCTCAAATTTGGAGTGTATCATTCATATTACGAATGGTTTAATGAAATCTATCGTTCGGATAAAGCTACTGGATTTTCTAAAACAGAGTTTGTGGATAACAAAGTAAGTATTTGTCTAAATAAGACAGATGAGGAGGAATAGAATCGATACTGCCGTTTTCTTTCATTTTTTGACGTTCCATAGACTACTTGTTTCATCTTTTTTCCTCCCATGTGTCTTCTTTATTCTAACCTAAGAAAGGCAATTGTTGATTCGTTTCTATTATAGCAAAATATATAACTAAACTTTTCAAATATTTTAAGATTAATCCAGAATTGAAGGAGCTCATTAACACTTACCAGCCATCTGTAGTTTGGTCCGATGGAGATTGGGAAGCCCCCGATACTTATTGGAAGTCTAAAGAATTCTTAGCTTGGTTATACAACGAAAGCCCAGTCAAAGATGAAGTAGTTGTGAACGATAGATGGGGATCGGGTATACCTTGCACACATGGAGGCTTCTTTTCATGTCAAGATAGATATAATCCAGGTAAGATTAGCCCTTATTCTTCTTTAAATGATATCAACGTAATGACGTTATTGTGTCCACGTTGTACATAACCCTACTTTTTTGAGCTGTGATTTTTTTTTGTCAGAATAATAGTTTTGCCGGTTTAATTTAGATTCAAGGGATAATCAAACCTGGAAGTGGCCTAGCCATAATTTGTTTGATTGCCCGGCATATTTAAATCGTTATTTTACAGTTCCGTGGTACCTTTCTTTGATAATTTTTTTTTGTCAGAATAATAGTTTTGCCGGTTTTATTCAAGGGATAATCAGACCTGGAAGTGGCCTAGCCATCATTTTTTTATTGCCCGGCAGATTTAAACCGTTTTCGTCTCGTGCCACGAGAGTAGTTTTCCGTCGTTTTGATAACCTTACCGACTCTGACCGTACATTCTTTTTCCCTTTTTTATCACTTGCTCCTGTTAAAGTATTCATAAAAGACCACAGAGTAGTATATATATATTATCAAAAACCCAATTACCATAGTATATGGTGTAGGGTACCACAGAGTAGTAATAGACAAAAGTTCCTGATCTCTCCGCTATTTACCGTAACTCATTTTGATTTGGAAGTAGATATTTAATTGAATCATGTTAAAAATTCGGTAAAAAATTAGTTGAAATAATTCAACAAGACCCCTGGAATTTTCCGTAACCTCCATCTGAGGCTATCTGGAACTCTTGACGCTAAGGGTCAAGGGGCCGTGGAACAAACCACGTTAAAAATCTGGCGCCCGAGCATTCCGTTAAAGGCTTTTATATCACGGGTATCCATAGTGACGTGTTCGTGTGGTAGAAGACCACGTATATGAGTTAAACACGTTACAATGGCCCTCGTGATAGTGGTTATATAGGTAAATAGTCATTTGTTTATTTCAGGAACTCTTCAAGAGCATAAATGGGAAAACGCAATGACTCTCGACAAAGCATCTTGGGGATTCAGAAGAAACGCTAAATTAACTGATTACATGACCATCTCGGAACTGCTCGATCAATTAGTTTCTACTGTCAGTTGTGGAGGTGAGCATTGAATTAAAATAAGAAGAAAAACCACAAAAATCAGTTTTATTGTTCGATTAGTTGGTGCTGACCACAGAAATAGTGTTTAGTTCTGTGGTTTGAACGAAAAACAACATAAACTATTTTTTTCAGGTAATCTTCTTTTGAATATTGGTCCAACGAAAGACGGAATCATTGCACCTATTTTCCAACAACTTCTCCGTAACTTAGGTACTTGGTTATCTATTAATGGTGAAGCCATTTACGGTACCAAGCCATGGGTAACACAAAACGACACATTAAATAGTAAAGTTTGGTACACAATCAAGGATTCTACAATTTATGCCATCAGTTTGGAATGGCCTGAAGATAGTACATTGATCGTGGGATCTCTGTTAAACAATGTTAAAGATCCACAAACGTCTATTTATTTAGTTGGAAATGAAGATAAACCATTAGAGGTAATAAACGCGCAATATTTACGTTGTTGACATCATATGGTACTTTTTTTTAAATTTTGGGATAGTTCTAGTTGTTCTGTTCTGATTGTTTATAGATCTGTGATCTTTGACTTATGACAAATGAGGTATTAGGCTGTTCTGGGACTCTGCACACTATAGAATTCTACAATCGACTCCCTTCTACACGACTTGTCGACAAAAGTTTATCATTTTCTAAATGTGACAACGTTGATATGTGAATTGATGGTAATGTCAGAAGTTGACATAGTATGGAGTGAGATTTTTGATTATTGACTGGAATAATAGTGATCTATTGCAGAAAGCGACCGGTAGAACTCTATATAGTGTGCAGAGTCCCAGCACTAAAAAAGAACACAACTACTTTACTTTCTTCTTCTTTTACAGTGGACTCTTGACAGTGAATCCGTCAGCATCAAATTTCCTGATAAAGCTACAGTAAAAAGCGAATGGGCTTACGTAGTGAAAATTGATACTTCGGCGAATGTAAATATAATCTACTAAACATAGAAATAAATGAAATTATACTATATGAACTGCATTTAATTCAATATATTTCCTCATTCCTTAACACTTGCATTTCTTATCTTGTTGTTGACCATCGAAATTTGAATATAAAAATTCGGGCTTATCTGTACAAGTAGTTGGGAAAGTTTCTTCTAGGTCATCTCCGGGTGGATCTTCTAAAATACTTTTAGCCAACTGATTGAATACCATCGATGACACTCCTTGTCCTTCAGGATCGTCAAACGTGAAGGACTTTCCTTGAACGGGACCGTCATCCATTCGAGAATATGTTCGAGAAGACACGTGAATTATTGTCATATTTTGATTGGGTTGATTATCGCCTGCATCTTCGTCTTCTTCGTTAATAGAATCTAAGTAAGTAGGACATATTATAGTATTGTCTTGTTCCCCTTGAGAATTTAAAGGACAAGGAGAATAATCAGGACATCCTCCATTATTAGCTCCTCCTCTTGTCGACGAAGAAGCTACATACTGTTGATACTGCGAATCTTGCTGTCTACCAGTATTATTATTACCATTACACTCACATATTTGTCTAAAACTGTCATTTGCAGGTCCTGCTGAATACATTTGTCTTTGAGACTGATCACGCGAGAAGCTCCCCGCAAACGTTGAATTAGGAGGTTGTCTTTGAGGTGTTGCAAATGTCGAATTAGCTTGAGGACTATAACCGCTATATTGATCGTTTGCTACCTTACAAGGTGATTGAGATGAACAGAGACAATTTGCCTCACCATTGTCGCTACTAAACGTCGAATCTGGATATCCAAAATTTGAATTAGCTTGAGTCATGTTTTGGAAGTCATTATATTGATTTTCGTCGTATTTACAAGGTGCCTGAGGACTACAAAAACAGTTCATACCGTCATCTTCATCAGCATAAGAATCTTCAACAGCATCGTTATTACACTCACATGACGAACCGTTGACAGGTGTTCTATTAAACGTTTCTGAAGGTAATCCACCTGCAGGTCCTCTACCATACGATGTATTATTACCTTGAAAACTATTCGAAGGACAATCTATGTATTGACTCGTATCCTGTGCGGACTGACAGGGCGCGTAAGGGCTACACATGCATTCAGATTCATCATTGTCAGCAATATCAATAGGATCGGCATCCCCATTACACTCGCACGATGACCTATTGGTTGATGAAATGCCAGTCCAATTGGGTGATTCATTATTACTGGGCCAATAGGTGGCGTTTCGAGACTCGTACTCAGATGACCGCTTTACGTTTGATTGGTTGTTGTAAGTTGAATTCATTGGAGATCCTCTGGAATTTGTTACGTTAGATCTGTTGTAGGTTGAGTTAGAATTCCTCCTACTTGATGATTGCTGAGAGGTATTTGATGGACAGGGAATATATGGACTCGCCGATTCGTTAGCATCGGCTTTACAAAGAGCGTAAGCATCGCAAAAGCACGGAGGTTGATCGCTGTCAGATGTATCAATGGGGTCGGAATCGACCACACATTCGCATTCCACAACGTTATTATCCGGTTCGGGATATTTGTCAGTACAATATGCAACCATATTTGAAGTGTTTGGGAGCGAGTTAGACCTTCTGGTGTTGTTCGTATTGGAATTACTGCCTCGTCTCGTTTGATTGAAATTAGAACCGTTTTGTCCATAATATGTTTGGTTACGAGGTGACTCCATTCTTCCTTGCGGTTGATACATTTCGGGAGGTCTCATAGGAGCTCTTGATTGTAGACTAACATCTTGTGTGTCTGATGGTTTGTAACTGGATGATTGTCGATTAACAACGATAAGTGGGGTTGTGTTGGCTGGGGTTGTGATGGGAATTCTGACTATTGTAGTTTTCTCTGGACAAATGGTTCCTTTGGGTATTACGATACTTCTCTGCATTTTTTAATTCGGTTTTAATATGAACGTTACAACTGATTTTGATGAAATTAGTATGTGATTGATTTAGAGTGACAGTTTAAATAGCCATTTTCTATAACCTGTACGTTAAGTTGAGTCGCAATGTGTAGTTTGTATAGGGCAAGTCCACGTGATGTCATGTGACAGTCGCCCTGATGAATTGTCAATAATAATAGTTATTTTTATCGTGTTTCGAGTCAATTTAATTTTGATTTGGTACTTTCTTCAACATTGTTTTAACTGCTTAGGTATTTTCAAAATTTTTATCTGCCTGTTTATAATAAAAAGGATCGCAAAACCAATACAAAGCAACCAAATTCCTTTCGTCTACAGAGGCTCCGCTTGTTTTTATTAGAAATTTAATTGGTTCAGCTAATTCTGTGGTGCGAACTATTCACTGAAAGAGGAAGTCCTATTTGATATGAAACTGACACTTGAAACCACAGAGTACACTGGTGTACTCTGTGCTTGAAACATTACGTCGTTTTTACAGATAAGAGTGAGTAATGTGTGTTGCAGACATGGCCACCTAGAATACAAGGCCGGAATCCTAGATGTGGCAACGTGGCGCACCTGTCAAATAGTGGGCCGATGAGAACGACTTGTAGGCCTACTACAATGGTGAGAAATATGAAATAAACCAAGCTATAGAACATTTTTTAACGAATAAAAATCGAAATATTTATAGGTAGACTAAATAAAATGAAAATGCAAAAGGTAATTTATTGATAAGAATATAGAATATAAAGAAAATCAGCCTCTACCTTCCCCTACAGCTGACCAGACACCACCTTAAAATAATTATTTCTTCACCTTTTATTTCTTAATAGACCTTTATTAATACAAACTGAACTACATACAATAATATGGGTACAACAGAATTCTTGAGAAGTAATATAAATAGTGGATATTTAAAATCAGATAGAAAGTACAGAACTATTGTAATTAAGAATATTTCTTCTTTTACATTTTGTTTCATGATTATTATTTATATGATTCTTATTAGCTTGTAATTTATCTTAAATTGTTTTTAAATGGTTATTTATAAAAATATTTGCTAAAATAGATAATGTCATTTCTAAAAGAAAACTGGTTCAGATAGATTAGTTAATCTGCCTCTAACTTTGACCTTCCTCATGGTCTTGAGTTTGATCACTAACCACAACATTTATACAATTTGGACATTCTAATTTTCTAGAAACTTTGAGACTTACATAACCAGCTCTAAACTGAACTACTGAATTTGATACTTGTCGAGATGTTATTAGTAAACTAATATCTACAAATTCATGTGTGGTTACTTGTTCATCTTATTTACGAATATTTAACAGCACAAAATTATTAATATTGAATTTGTCCATATTGTGCATTTTTATGCAATAAATTTTGCTCTATTCTTACCTCGATGTCCTTGATTATCATTGATTCAAATATTTTTATACTACACCTTACATCTGATTCATCATTGTCAAATCCGATCAGATATAAATATATACAGTCTGTTTGTTGATGACACTGCCACTTCTCTAAATGAACACTCAATTTAGATTTAAACTGTTCACACAAATTTAAAACATTCACTATCACATCACTGTTCAACAATTCCTCTTGTTGTTCCTGTTGTCTATCTAGTACCCTTCTTCATATTCCGGGATTACTTCTTGCTGCTGGATTCTTCTTCACTGAAAGATATTTTGGGAGACTGGGAAATACTTGTGGTATTAGATTTTCTTTTAATACAGGTCTTTTCCTTGTAAATATCTATCACCATCCTTATCCTTTTACACTTCAGTGAATGAAATTTGATGTTTGATTCCCACTTCCCAGTTTACACGTGGGATACTTCTCAACCATTTGTTCTTCACCTCATTACTTTGTGGAAACTTGAATACTTCTTCTTCCTTCACTGTTGGGAGCATAACTGGAAGTACAACTTGGTACCAAACATTTCACAGGCATCTACAACAAAATAAAATATTTAATAGTAAGTACATAAGTAATTAACCTTATTGGCTTAATTTATAGATATACTTC
>CAJUYI010005502.1:0-15612 GCA_910591695.1 Galerucella pusilla
AAAATTAACTAATTTACGAAATCTATACCTGGGGTTGGCGACTTTTCAGAGCCGTTTCGAAGTACTTGGACCAGTGCACAAGTGCAAACCATCCAATAGACGACGAATTTCCACAATTACCATCTTCATCAATACTCAATCTCCAAACTCCAGAGACGCCTTCCAGTTCTTTTTAATATCCATGTCCCTCAATGTGAACTACAATCCATCTAGCCAACTCAGGATTTCCCGATACTTCCACTTCCCTTGAACAAATGCAACCATACGTTATATAACTAGAGCCACTTACCAAAATGAATAGGTCAAGGGAAACTCCTCATCTTCATGCTTCTCACAGGTCTCCTCTGTTCACGGAGTCTCCAGTCCCAGGAGAACTTACGGAAAAGCATCAGTTCGGACTTCTTAACAGGAATGGAATCTTGAGGGTCCTAATTCCTTACAACAAAGCTAATACAAATTGCACTGCCCTCCTCAAAATTCTGAGGAACCTTTGCCACAGAAGAAGTCAGTAAGCATCCTCTTGAATCAACAATCTCCAGGGAAAACTACCTCGCCAAACAACTTCTCATTTTGTTATTTTTGCTTTCACATATACCCGAATTATAAGAAAGCCACTTGACAATTTCCAGTTATAATATGACAAGAGCGATTGAAATGAATCGTTATTTTCACCTTCTTGACATCGATCCCGAAACCCTAGACGTTTCCTTTACTGAGTTGGTTTATATCTATTAGACAACTCTGGTACCAAATTCCCGTCTTCTTCCAGTCTAGATCAAATGTTGAGAATTAGCGACCCGCTTTGATATTCGGTGTTATTTTTCTCAACATCTTCTGTAGTAGACGCGCTGAACACTTGTCTTGATATTCTTTGTTCGATGTTAACCATTCAAATGCAGCGGTAACTGTTTTGTATAATTAATAATGGTGTTGTATCCAATATTCAATGTAAACTTACCATAAATGTCAACTTCGCTCTCGAAAATTTCTACAAGGCCCAAGGTTGCCTCGTTGCCACGCTACGCAAACTCGACGGCAGATATTTGGTAGAAATTTTTTTGTAAGTCATCCGGTGAGTTCTCATCATGATTTTTCACAATCTAGCTGATAACTGGACGGCACGTTTCTGACATCCTAGAAGACTATATATTCGAATGGGTCTATTTTTCGATTGATAATACTTTTTCTGCAAAAGTTTCGCGGAAATATTCTAAATTGTTTTTAAAACTCCCTCCTTATAATAATTGGTGCCATTAGCTCGCTCCATATTGAAAGCTCAGTCTTCAAGAAGTTTTTTTTCGAAGTATCCTCAAGAAATTAATATTTTTAGTCGTCACTTGCTCTCAAAGATATTTCTGCGTCTTTGGCGTGTTCATATGCATTAAAGATCCAATAGACTACACGCATATTTCATATTTTGCTTGGATATTAATTTATAATAGTAAAGTTGATATCAAAAATTACTAATAAAAGGAAATAAACTTCCTCCAAAATTTTGAAATAAAATTCAAATTCCAATGCACTTTCCGACCACAACCCGAGGATTTTCGAACGCTACCGATGATACGAGTGTTTACTTATGTCAATATGGCCGGTATTGTATAAGGTTATGTGTAGTTGTCTGTTTATATTGTATTTTAATCAACTTTTAATTGCTTCATCGACGTAAAAATATCATTTATTTGTTTGAGACCATTACGTGTTCGGTGTGCTTTTTTTATTTCTAAAAGTCAACGTAAAGTGGAAAGTAGACATAAATATTCGATATCTCCGAGGATATTTCAAAACTTTTGGAAGAATATATTTTATTTACTAGTTCAGTGTTCAGTGACGATTCTTTCATATTTTGTGAGTAAAGATATGGCTAGCGAAGGTTTTGTAAAAGCACAAACTGATAACTTGCCCAAAGTAGACTCATTTATGCTGCTTGAATTTATGAAGTCAAACAGCTGCTTCTTTAATGCAGTGGAAATAATCGTAAGTACGATTTAAACTATGTTTCATTTATATAATATATACCAACCATATTTTGATGTGTGGTCGTAAGAAAATGATGTTTTTATGGTTGATTCCTAGACATATAGGTACATAACCTCAAACTATTTAAGAATAAAAATTACCAGCGTAGAAGTAGGTACTTACATTGAAATGGTCTTCACAAACAAAAGTAATGCCATCCTTTCAAGTGTATTTTTGCTTGCTTGACCAGGTAAAGTAACAAATATTTTGTCTGGAGTTTCAAGAGACGTTGATTTACACACTGGAACAATGCAATACTTGGAACAGAAAGGGTTTTTTTTCGGCTTTATCCATTTTTAAAGCTTTAAGAAACAAATCAGGTCACAAGAACTCAGAGTGTGATACACGAATAAGAACGTGAACAAATCACGTCACACCATGGGGCAGCCATCTTTATGACGTAAAGCGCGTTTTGGCGGACTTTCAAATTTTATTATTTCTAAAGTCGTTTTAAAAATAAAGTTTATATTATTTTGAAAAAATAGGCATGCAAGGTGTTAGGAGACCTGATAAAGCGTCAACTCCCACCAATAGCAAAATTTAAGCTTGTACCCTATACTCCTTTTATTTTTGAACTTGAAGCTATTCCATAACGAATTATTGTGAATTTAAGACGTTTTTTTACTTTTCGATAAACTTAAGAAGGTGGATACTATCGTGATGAAACCACTTCATGAAGCGTATAATCAATTATCTATACGCCGTAACTATAATGTAACATTTTTATATGAACATATATACTAAGACAAGTTAGGTTCAAATGATTTATTTTGGGCCCCAGAATATGTGGTTCAATTATCAATTATCCACCTTCTTGTTACATCCTGTACAATAACATTAAATATACAATAATTCTCGCAAAGTTTAACATCACAATTTTAAAAAGCGAGGACACAAAAATTTTATTTTCCAGTGATAATAACTGAAAAATATGCGGACCACTCATGTGAACTAAATTCGTATATTAAATTTTTATCGACTAACTTTCCGAGCACTTAGCAATTGTCTATAAAAAAGTGTATTATTTATGTAATATAGCACAGTCGTTATCCAACGCCAATTTTTATTTGTAATGGGAAATACTGCAATTATTCTCCTGGTTACCGAGTTTCACTTCTATTTTTACCAGACACTGCAGAATTCTCAGTCTACAATTTCAAATCGATACTTCCATTATCGTAACTTCTAGCAATCTTGACCCGTTGTGCAAAATACACATAGAAATTGGTGAGGTTATGTTACAAAAAATTGGTTCAGCTGCGTAGGCAACGAAGTAATTTGAAATATTATTACTTACTGTTTTTAATGAAAAATTAAACCACAATGTTATTTGATAATCATTATTTTAACATTTCGGTAGAGTTCCAGATGTTGTTTTTTGAAGTCAAAGTAGGTATGCTTAGCACTTTTTGTGTGTAAAATAATCATTTTTCAACGATTTGCTCAGATACTTATGGCTTTGAACATCTGTGTCTCAAGTACTATCAAACCAAATTTGTGGAAATGTAGTCTACTTCAATAACCTATAAGGTAACTACTCCTGTGAACTCCTAATTGTTCAAAATTCACAAAATTAAGGGATTTTTTGAAGTTTCCTATTTTTGAAACTGTTCAGCCTACTGACACCAAATTGCTTTATATATATATATATTGTACTGAAATTGAGATGCTCATAATTAGAATAAAATAATGATTAATCTTAGAAAGTTTTACATCATATGTACATGAGAGATTTATGTCATATCAATCATTTTGAACAATACCGTTAAGATGAATAAATTACTATTTACATTTAATGTAAGATATTTTATATACCCTGTAGATTAGCTGATAAGGTTGACATTAGAAAATAACATTGTCATTATAGACATTTTATTTTGATTAGACAATAATGTGAACTGTCAGTAACTAAATTTTAACAAAAATTAGCAATTTTATAAAAAAAAGAAAGAAGAAACGGAGAGGATATTCGTTAGCAACAAAAAAAACAAAAAGAATAGTTGGAAGGTTGATACGTGACTAAGGGCACAAAACAGTCTAACCAATAGAAGTGAAAGTCCAATAGGATTACCTAGAATGAAAAAATGAGGTGTCAAACCCATCCACCTGAAGCGCTAGTTGCAATTGAGTTGTCGAAATAGGCAATGTAGCTGAGGCCGAAAAACAGTCTAAGGGAAGAAGAATTTCAGCGATCGCAGAAGTTTGTTTTTGAATGACTAATGCCCGATTTCACTAACCATATCCTAAAGTCAGGTAATACCTAATACGAATTCAGGAATTCCTAAATGCAATTCACATTTTACCACGCGCCAAGCAAGGCCTAAGTGATTACGTATTTCCTATCACTTTTTGATCGTAGGAACAGCTTTGCGAGTGAGGCCCCTTTTTGTCCCAATAAAATTATTGTGGTTCAAAATATCTGTTGCAAACTTTGTAGGATTTATAAATCTGTTCAGCGCTAAATTCCTTTAGTTTTGGATAGCGAATAAAGGCAACCCATTCATTCAACAACAAAGGGTCATGTTTGGGAAACCTATGTCGTTTTTGTAGAATAAGTAGTCTGTTTTGTCAATCTGACAGTAGTCGAGATATTAGTTTTTTGAAGTTGTCAATAAAGTTTACAATAGCTATTTATTGAATTGTGATTTATCCTAGTAAATACATAACAATTAATTTGGCGACGAGTATTTATCGAATCCCGCGGTAGTGTAGTCAAAGTGTCGAAAAAGTCTTTTCAAAAAGAACTATCGAAAAAAATTTTGTCCCCATTTTATTTTGCCGGTAAAAATTGTTAAGCAAAATGGCGTTAATTGGATCTATCGAACAGTTTAGTCCCAAACAATCCGATATTGATTCATATCTGGAGCGTCTTGAACAGTTATTCCTAGTGAATGTAGTCGAAGAAGATAAAAAGCTACCTATGCTTCTAACCCTAATGGGGGCAGAGGGGTACAGTGTATTGAAAGACCTGTTGTCACCAGATTTGCCAAGTACAAGGTCGTACGAACAGTTGAAAAGATCACTAGTAAGTCACTATAGTCCTAAAAGGTTAATAATAGCAGAGCGATACAAATTTTACAATTCAGTGCAAGAGTCAGATGAGGATGTAAAATCTTTTGTGGCTAAATTGAAAAATATGTCACAACACTGTAATTTTGGAGTTTTTTTATCCGAGATGCTAAGAGATAGGCTTGTATGCGGTATCAAGTCTATGAATGTCAAACGAAAGCTGCTTTCTGAGGATAATATAACATTCGAGAGAGCATATGATATAGCTTTATCCATGGAGTTGCAGAAGGTCAAGTGAAGTCAATGACTGGAGAAAATGGTGTTTTGTCTGTAACCGAGAATGTGAATAAGCTGTTACTGAAGAATACAAAACGGTCTAGTATGGAAAATGAAAAAAAATATGTCAAGGATTGGAAACCTTGTTTCCGTTGCAAGAGAAAACACGATCCTGCAAAGTGTCCTGCCAGAGAATGGGCGTGTTTTAAATGTCAAAAAAAGGGTAACACTAGCCGTGTCTGTAGAAAAGAAGATGTTCGTCTGCTGGAAGAAAGCGATGGTAGTCTGTCAGAAAATGAAGATAAGGACTCATTAGTGCTTGGATTCTTGTCAGTCCTGGAGGCAAGTAAAGAACAAGCAGAAAAGGTATATATTGAGGTTGAGGGTAGGAAAATATGTTTTGAAATAGATAGTGGAGCTTGTCGTTCTGTAATTCATATCAAAGATTTTCGAAAGTATTTATCGGAGTTAAATTTGTATAATGTTCAATATGATCTAAGGGTTCTGACTGGTCAGGGAGTTAAAATTTTGGGAGAAACTGATGTTTTTGTGAGACATCATAACAAAGTTGTTAGTTTACCATTAGTAGTATTAGACAGTAGTCATAAGTTTTTTTCACCATTAGTAGGTCGAAATTGGTTAAGCGTGCTTAGTCCAGGTTGGAGAGAGAAGTTAAATTTTAATAAATCTAGTCAAACAGTAAATGTCAACAGTCAATCCTCTAGTCCGTCTAATTGTTGTCAGGTTATATCAGAAGGTCCTATAAATAATTCGAACTACTCTCGAGATTATTCACAAATTATACCAGAAATGGTGTCACAGCTTAAAAGTGAATATAAAGAAGTTTTCAATGATCAATCTGATGCTTCGATTAAGAATTTTGAGATAGAATTAAAATTAAGGGAAGGATCTCAACCTATTTTCCACCGTGCTTATGATATGCCATATGCTCTAAAAGAAAAAGTCGAGTCTGAATTGCTAAGTATGGAAAAGTCTGGTATTATAAAAAAAGTCAGTTTCAGTAATTGGGCTAGTCCAATCGCGATTGTACCAAAAAAAGAGTCTGATGCAATTCGTATCTGTGTCGATTTTAAGAAAACGTTGAATACTGTGATAGATGCTGATCATTGCGTATTATCCTTACCCGAGGATATTTATGCTTGCTTAGGTGGTCATAAATATTTCACAGTATTAGATTTGGAGGGGGCTTATCAGCAGCTGAAACTAAGTGAAAAATCACAGAAGTTGATGGTTATTAACACTCATATTGGTCTTTTTGCATATACTCGCTTAACTTATGGTATTAGCGCAGCACCGGGAATTTTTCAATCGGTAATGGATTCAATTATATCTGCTTTAAAAAATACAAAATGCTATTTGGATGACATTTTAGTATTTGGTAGTACTCTTCAAGATTGTTTTGATAGTGTTAAGAAGGTTCTGCAGAGATTGATGGAATTTCTACCTACATTACATTTGCTAAATGTAAAAACAAAAATAACCCCATTAAGAAAATCTGGGATATACAAACTTAAATGTCCGGAATGTAATGCTGTCTATCTTGGTCAAACCAGTCGTAATTTTGAAATTAGGTACAGTGAACACTTACGAGCATACAGATTAAAACAACCAGATAAATCACATTATGCAAAACACCTACTTGACACTAAACATTCAGTAACACCTAACACAGAACCAGAAATACTACATGTTTGTGATAAGAAGCAAGAACTGGACTTCCTTGAAGAATTAGAAATTAGAAGACACTTAACAGACCCACAATATGAAGTCCTCAATGAACAGCTGAATCTAGGAAGTTCTCCATTATTAAACTGTCTTCTTAAGTAATAATTGTAAAGATCAGCAGATATAGTTTTCCTGGTTTCCTATATCATTGCACAGTTATACTGATCTTAAATGGGACAAAGATATCCAGAATATCCCCATAGGGCTAATAATATCAAAGCTACTATTTGTTAAATCTTCTTCTTTTTTCTATTCATATATATTAAGTCAATCACTAGATAGGCACTATTTGGACTAGCCAAATATATATCAAGTATACATCATGTCAAAAGTAACTTCTGTCATTCTGACGATGATATATTTATCGAAACAATTGTCAATAATTTACTTGCAATTTACACATTTTTTCAAATATATTGTGGAGTCATTTAGAAACAGTTAGTTTCATTTAAAACCATATGATGAGTAGATTCCACGAAGTGAGGGTTTATACAGTTAACTCAATGCCAACTATTTGTTTAATGGGAGTTTTTTTGGGGATGTGACAATAATACCAAAGTGTACTCCTTTAAGAATTTAATCCGAGCTTTCGAACCACTATGTGTTCGTTATCAAGGACTGAAAATGTTAAATAGAATAAATTATATAGCAGATAAATTAAATAATAATGATACTTACATAATATCTAAATGAGATTAAAGGTAAAAAAGGTGTATAAATGGTAATAAATTAAACATTTGTATAAAATAAAACTCAAAAAACAGTGTAATATAAAAAAAATTTTTTGACAGATGTATAAATGAAATTGTTTAAAAATTCTCCATAGTAATTCGTTTTTTAAAATTATTTAAGTTTTGTTTTTCAAAATCCAAAAGATATTACACTTAGATTATTTAGATCCGTTTTTTTATTAATGTATCTATCTTCTTGTGATATATAGGCTGTTTCTAAAAAGATCCGTTTTTTGTAATTCATTTCTGTCGATAAAATTTTGGCATGCTCATAATTCATTATGTGGCCTTCAGAGAAGACGTGTTCAGCAAGTGCACATTTCTCTGGGTGAAGTTTGCTGTCACTTTTATGGGACGCTATGCTCAGCCTCCAAACATTGCTGTTGACCAGTAAACAACCCTTACCGTTACCAATACTTGATATGCTATTGTTGGATTTGAATCCATGATTTTCCAGTTTAAATCTATCTATCGACAATAAATGAACAATTCCAAATTTTTTTTTTAAGAAACATTTACTTCTGACCTCTAATCAGATTACAATAAATCTGGTACCGAGGCCTTAAAATGAACAAACTCAACTCTGTACTTATTTCGTTCAGGTCTATCTCCCAAGCTTTATGGTTCAAGAGCATTTCCCAACTTATATAATTATATAAATTGATTGAATTGGCTGTTTCTCACTGAGTGACCATTTGAAAAATTGGGATTCTTTTTCAACTATCACAATAACATCCTCGTAGACGTCTTGACCTTTATAAGTGGTTTTTATTTGTACTTTGATCGTTTAAATAACTTTTTCCGCGCTATCGATTTCCACTTCGATAACTTTTCATCTGTACTACAAATTAATCAAGTAAAAAGCTAAAATGAACGTAATAGGTCCTCGGAGTTAAGTAAGCAGACTTGGCGGAATTTGTTTGAGCATTCTCGCAAATTGAAAACATGTCGATAATCATGAATAAAGAAGAAAACAGAAATAAGGATTGACTCGGTCGTTATGCCCGAATGAAGGGTATTTAACAAGATTAATATAACTTCATTAAACTTCGCGGAAAGTCTGTCATAATAACTGAGAAAATGATTGCATTGATTAGTTGTTGTGGGTTACTAATGGATACTATCGCTAGTTATTCGAATACATTCACAAAGTAATTCATTTAAATCAACAGGTCGATTGATTTTGATTGTGTTAACTTTATAACAAATTTTTTCATGGCAGATTAGCACATCATGTATAGAAGTGGGCAATATAATGGATTAATTGAACATTAGACAATGAACCGGTATGATTTTTTGAAAATACATATGTACCTACCTAATTCATTATCCGGTCACTCGACTCGACTCGATCAAAAAATCGATAATCGATAAATATACCAATCATCTCTCTACATAATGGCCGTGTGCACCCTTCATAGTTTGAATAGTTAAACGCCCTTAATAGAGACTTTTAGCTTGACTTAAATTTCTCACGTATCCGTATCCGTAACGGACTGCGCGTTCAACGTATTGTTACGTACCCTACTCCGTATACTGAAACGTATCCGTATCCCGACCAAAGTCAGTATTCCGTGCTATTAGTGCTATATTACATCATCTTCCTCGTCTAGCAGCAATGGATTACTCAATATCGCCCCCATTTCACGTTCAACAAAAATAAATGTAAGTATTGGTCGATATATTGTTTTGAATACTTTTAATTTCGTTTTTTTAGATATTTCTTTTTTAACAAAAATATAAAAAGGTAAAATAGAAAAACTTTAAGGTTATACAATTAAAAACAGAACGAAGCGATACGTTCTCTGCTAAAAAGGCCTTCCTCACAATTTCTTCACATCAACGTAACTCCAATACGGTTACAGATACGTGTAAAAACTCATGACAAGCCAAAAGTGTCTAATGTTGCTTAGGTATTCACCGAATGAAGTTTAGTTAAACCTGAAAGAAGTTTGACAACGTCGGAAAATTTAGGAAAGTTTTTGTGTGAACAACGTTAGTTGGTGACGTTATTTGTGTTTCAAATACAGAAAATCATAAAACTCGAGTTCATGCTGTTTTATCGGTTTCTAGCTCTTTTGTTAGTGCGTGGTTTACATTTGAGGTTTGGATAGAGAACTGAAACGTTTTTTGGATGAGAAATCCTGTTTTTGCCCTCATTTTCAAAAATATTGATAATTGTGATCGTTTGGTGGTAAAATAATTATTGAATAGATGAATCTTTTACTTGATGTAGATCCATAGTAAATTATGAAATCAAACAATTTTAAAAATTGAATAGATGAGGCTTTTACTTGATGTAGATCCATAGTAAGTTATCATATCATTGTAAATAGATCATAATTTTATTGTTAAATATCCGTATAATTTAGTATTAAGGCACTGTATAAATTGAAAATTTCTCATTATACCTCCATTCGTTTGAAAAAGCTACTGTGTTAGCGGAACGCGTCACAACTTTAAGGTTAAATATAGGGTTGTCTAAAAAAAACCGGAATTTCTTTTTTTATTGATATTTTTTTATTTATAGGTCGATTTTATTGATGTCGGTTTTGTTCAAAAGATAATTGATCAAGACACACTACTCATCTAATATTTCGCGTTTTGTTTAAAAAAACAAAATGGCGGACACATCCAAACTTTACCAAACTTTAAAACTGACTGGAAATTTTTTGTTTCGCACTGTATATGTTTGCGAATTATTTTACGAAAGTTCAGACATTTGTGAATGTAACGAGAGGTCAAACATAGAAATCGGTCAAAAATTGTCTGATGTATGCCTCGAAAAAAACAAGTATGTTATTTTATGTTTCAATTTTATGTTTCCACTAATTTTTTTGTGGTAAACGTACAGTTCTTGAATGTCCAATTTGTATAATGCTACGGTTTCCCTTTTTAAATATACGATGCTGTTATAGGTAGATGTTGCCAGTCGGACTCCCTCATGAAGGGTACCGTACCATTATCTATAATAATGAATATTCTGCTAAATATTTCAAACGTATACCTGTTGTCGTTATTAATATCAAGCAGAATAACAGTAAAAAAAATTTCCTCGCGGGGAATCGAACCCGGGTCTACCGCGTGAGAGTCTAGTATGCTTACTACTCAACCACCAAAGAATATGCAAATCGTTTATCTATAACTTCAAATTTATTACATAATTTTTGCTTAAAAGGAACTAAAGCTCCTACCGTGTGTCCCGCGACACGTTCTACCTTTTTTTAGATAACCAATGTGTCCTTTTGGTAATTTTTGACAAATTCTGATAATTTGAATAGTAAGTTCGGGTAACTTTCATTTTTGCATCGGCAACACTGGACTACCAGTTCATAATTTGTTGATTTTCATAGAAACTTGACCCTTCTTTTTTATGACATTACTACAGAGTCATGAGAATGGAGACTACCGAGTTGTACCACGCTTACCTGACATAATCTGGCAGCGTAAAAGGTTGCCCTTTTTTGACCACCGAGTTGTACCACGAAATTGAAATCAGGTAGTCTAACATATTTTACATTATTCTCAGTAATTCTCTAATAACCTTTTCTCAATAAGTGAAACTTTCTATAACACCACCACCAATGTCGAAGTTTGAATTTTTCTTAAGGGTTGGGGGTGATAATACCTTCTTACTGCTGCTTACTATTTATTTATAATCTTCATACTAAGCGATCAGTCGTGAGTCGTGAGTTTCTTGAGACAGCAATGGAAGTCCAATCGATCTTTAGTGAAAAAGGTGCAAAATTGTTAGTGCTAAATAACTTTAAATTTTCAAAAGCACACATTGCAAAGTGTGGTAAAATTAGATGGCGTTGCACTAACACCAAAAGTAGATGCAATGCCAAAATATATACAAGTGCAGATGAAAAAACTATTTTGGAATCTCAGCTTGATCATAATCATGAAGGTGAGAAGACGATTGCTAGGCAAGCTATTAGTAATAGTGATACAGATTTTAGCAAAACCAAACGGAATATTGGCTTTATTCAACTTTAAAATACAACGTAGTAATGCATTCAAAATGACAATCTCTTGTGACAGACAACGTCAAACACTATAAACATTGTTCATACTACAATCTTCATTAAAGACGCAAGGAGACTATTATTACATTCGCCCCCTCTATGAAGAGATGTAGTAGGCTGGAGGTCTTCGGTTTCTGCACGAACGCCGTGGCTGACTGCTTCCTACATCCGAATCAGCATCATCTGAATCAGCATTGGCAGGTGAGTTTTGGTTCGGAGAGATATCTTCCAGATGGTCATCATCAAAGTCACCATCTGACAAGTCTTCAACATTTCGTGGTACTGGGGCCAGTTTTCTGTTGGAAACTGTTGTCTCCCGCCCGTCCGGAAGTCTTACAAAGGAATATTCTGGGTTACTCTGCAACAATTGAACTTTGTCCACAGCGGGGTCATATTTTGAACTCCTTACATTCCTTTTCATGAACACAGGTCCAGGTGAATGGAGCCAAGTCGGCAAAGACTGTCCATTTTGTGAACGACGTGGATGTTTAAACATGCGCTCATGGGGAGTTGTGTTAGTGCTCGTACATAATAAAGACCTCATAGAGTGCAGTGCAAATGGTAAAGCCTTCTCCTAGTTAGCAGTATCTTCTTTGTTGGATTTGAGGTATAGCTGGATCGTTCGCCACAGTGTACCAATAAGTCGCTCAACTTGTCCATTTCCTTGAGGATTGAAAGACGTAGTGCGGCTGCAAGATGTACCAATGGAAAATAAAAATTGCTTAAGTTCATCTGATATAAAAGACGTTCCTCTGTCTGAATGGATGTACGCAGGAGCGCCGAATGTAGAGAACAAATCCTTAAGACAGCTAATAACTGTACTTGAAGATACATCCTTACAAGCGTAGGAAAAAGGGAAGCGACTGAATTCATCAATTATGGACAATATGTATCGATTCTGGGTGTTAGAGGGTATCGGCCCTTTAAAATCAATGTTCAACCTTTCAAAAGGTGCAGTTGCTTTGATAAGATGTCCCTGATGTTTTATAAAGCGTGGTTTTATTTCTGCACATGTTGGGCATGCAACAGTTACTCGTTTTACATCTTCTACAGAATACGGTAAGTTCTTTGATCTGATCCAATGAACCATACGCGTGATTCCTGGGTGGCAAAGAGATCTATGTAATTCCACTAGTTTTGAATTCGAAACGGAATTATCTATTTGCATACAAACTCGAGAAAACGCGTCAGCGGCGACATTCTGTTTTCCAGGTCTATATACAATATCATATTTAAAACATGACAGTTCCAATCGCCATCTCTCAATCTTTTCGTTCTTGATTTTGTTAGAGTGTATCTGATTAAACATAAATGCAACGGATTGTTGATCAGTGACGAGCAAAAAATGTCTCCCTATCAAAAAATGTCTCCATTTACGTAAACTCTCAACAATAGCGCGCGCTTCCTTCTCGATTGATGGTTGTCTTTTCTCAGAATCGTTGAGAGTGCGCGAGAAAATGCGACGGGGCGGCCTTTTTTTGATAGCGTCGCTGCAATAGCAAAGTCAGAAGCATCTGTCTCAACAGAAAACATTTCTTTGTCGTCGATTTCTGTTAGTGCCGATTTTGATATGTCAGTTTTGAGGTTTTGAAAGGCATTGATAGCTTCTTGAGATAGAGGGAATGTAGCCTCGATTAAAGGTCTGATTTTTGAAGAGAAGTTGTTGATCCAATTAGAATAATGTGCGAAGAGTCCGAGTGCTCTTTTCAATGTAGCAGAATCAGTGGGGATTTGAAAATTCGTCAGTGGTTCCAATCTAGATTTGTCTGGTTTGATAATATTGTTTTCGATAGAGTAGCCAAGTAGGTTTATCGATTCTGATGCAAAAGTACATTTGTTCATGTTTAGAGTTAGGTTGTATTTTTGAGCGGCCTTCATAAACAGTTTAAGGTTTTCGTCATGATCTGATTTATCTTTACCGCATACGGTTACATCGTCAAGATATGCGAAGGTCCCTTTGAGTTTTTCAGTATTAATCAAGTACTGCAGAGTTCTTTGGAAAGCCGCTACTCCATTCGTTACGCCAAATGGTATTCTCTTAAATTGGTAGAGGTTTCCACAAGCTTCAAAACCAGTGTACACTTTTTCTTTTGACATAATAGGGACTTGGTGGTACGCACTTTTTAAATCAATTTGACTGTAAAATTTGTATTTTGCTACTTTTGCTATGATAGAGTCAATGCTTGGGATGGGGTAAGCATCTAAATTTGTAAATCTGTTGATTGTCTGTGAATAGTCGATGACAAGACGCTTACGGTGGTGACTATCTCCTGCAACGAGTACTTGTGCTCTCCATGGTGAAATGCTTGGTTCAATTACTTTGTCTTTCAGTAAATTATTTATTTCGTTAGATATGAATTCTTGATCTTCTTGAGAATGTCGTCTTGAACGAATAGCTATAGGCTTTATATCCGATGAGAGATTGGTGAAAATCGATGCTGGCGGTACAGAAGCCTCTAAAACATTGCAAACTTTCAACGGTTGTTTGTCACCTCCAAATTGAAGTTCAAGTGACGAGTGCTTTCCAAGAACATCGTGTCCGATGATGACATCAGCGCACAGATTGCCGATGACAAACAGAGGCTGATTTTTATACTTGTGTTCACCAATCTGGATTGTTGCCAAGCATAGGCCGTCAGCAAAAGAGACATTATTGAGGGACGCTAGAGTTATTGCTTGGTTACAAGGTTTTTGTTTGAGATTAATAGATCGAGCAAGATTTTTATCGATAAAGCTGATTGAACTACCAGTGTCGAGAAGAGCATCTGCACTATATTCATTGATTGTAATGGGAATAGTTGCTTTTTTTAGACTTGCAGGAGCAGCAGCGGAAATAGTTGACAAGTAAGGGTTAGTGGATTGAGAAATTTGTTCATCTTCCATGGCGATAGCATTAGCAGTACGATGGTTGGAGCCAGAGCTACGACAAACGTTCGCAAAGTGTCCTTTTTTGGAACAAAGCTGGCATTCAGTGTTATAAGCGGGGCATCTATTTCGCTGATGAATATTACCACCACAAAAAAAACATCGTCGTCTCGTTTGGTTAGTGTAAGCATCTGGTCGGGATTTATTTGGAGTGTTCATGGCTGCTAAATTGGATATTGGCAAATGTTCTAAAGTTTCAGGAACAGCGTTGACATGAGCAGAAGTAGAAGGTGTCCCGGTGAGCAATTGTGATGTCTTTTCCGCAGTTTCTAGGGATGAAGCTAGATTAAGAGTCTTTTCCAGGGAGTCAGTAGAATTTTCTAGTAGTCTTTCTTTTATTTTTTGCGACAATATTCCAGCAATGAACGCTAAACGTACGATCTCGTTTTGGTAATCAGCTGCAGTTACATCTGTGAATTTACAATCATGTGCGAGTATACTTAGAGCTCTCGAATATTCAGCTATAGACTCACCTAGTTGTTGTTTTCTTGATATGAGGGTATGTCGAGCCAGAGTGATGTTTTGTCGTTTTTCGTAAGCATCATTTAGCGTTTTAATAGCTTCGACGTACGTGATTTTCGATTGAATGAAGTTGTAGATTTGTGGTGAAATATGATTGACTAGGAGTTGGTACTTAAGAGCATCATCCGCTGAGGCAGCTTCCCGTGCGATGAAATTCTCAAAGGAATATTTCCAATGGGCCCACTTAAGGTCCGATCCTTCCATTGAGGGCTCCACGTCAAAACGTTCGGGGCGCAGATAACGGGACATAGATGTTTTTTCGTCAGGCATCGTATATTTGGCGACGTAAAAATTTAAAGTTGAATAAATTGATACAGATTTTAGCAAAACCAAACGGAATATTGGCTTTATTCAAC
>CAJUYI010005503.1:0-11013 GCA_910591695.1 Galerucella pusilla
AATTTCCACTAACAATCAGGAGACACAACCTAAGCTTACGATATGCAACCACTCTCAAACCTTCTCTGATAATTATTATAAAATATTCAATAACCACAAAACCACCCACTATCTTTCAGTAAAAGAATCAGTGAGTTTGAAAACATTTTTCCCAGCGTAACATATAATAATTATAGTTACCCTCCACCTTGGACCATTAAGATCCATAAGTGCAACCTAGATCTATTATAATATTAAAAAAAACAAATCCTATTCTCATGAACCAACTTTTCATGAATCTCAAAAGTAGTTTGGCAGACCACTACAGTATGTACACAGATGCAACGAAGTTTACGGAAATCGAAGCGACAGGTGCAGCAGTTGTTACCGAAGTATCCACTCAAAAATTTTGCTTACATAAGGATTATTTAATATAATCTTGTGAACTGCAATATCAAAGGCACTACAACAAATTCCTTTTCAAAACCAAACTAGGGCAGTTATGTATAGCGATTCCCTTATTTCAGTGCAAGGAATACAAAAATTGTACCCGAATCATCCCATTTTAGCTCAAATAAAATAAGACTTGCTCTCCATACAAAATTCAAATAAAGAGGTGAGCATTGTTTGGATACCATCACATACCGGAATTATGGGCAATGAAAAAGCCGACCAGATGGCCGAAGAAGTATGTACATTAGACAATCTACAGGTACAAACTTGTTCAATTCCTTACTGTGACCTACTGAACTGCATAAACAAGCACTCTAGGAAAATGTGGATTGAACGATGGAAGAAATTGAAGAACAACAAACTGCAAAAACTTAATCCAGACTTAATACCAAACGTGACAAACCCAGCAGGTCGGCGCAACCAAGCAGTCATACATCGTCTAAGAATTGGACATACGAAATTAACTTATTATTGGGTATTAATGATGAGCGCAAGTCTCTAATGTCCTATATTTCTTTGTTCATAAAATCTGTTTGGTAATTATTTCAATTCAAAACTAATTTTATTAGAGTTTTTTCCTTTGTTAGTTTATCATTATTAGAAAAACTGATTTTGGCCCTATGGTATAAAAAGTTTTTAAACTCCCTTTTTTAGAATGATTGTATTCAAAATTAAATATCTATTATTGGTGTGTTGATTTACGGTAAACATTTGTTTCATACCCTGTAGGTGTTTTATTGATAAGAACATCTAAAAATAGAAAATTTTGTTATTTTCAATTTCAAATTTGAAAGACTTTTCCCCTTTATTTATATTTGTTCAATCATTCAGAGATATAAGTACTTAAGGCAATATTGAAATGTCGTCCACATATCTAAACCAGACAATGGTTTCAATTTTCGATTATTCACTATTTGAGCTTCAAAATGTTCCATGTAAATATTTGATAAAATTGTCGAGAGTCAAGAGCCCATGGCAATCGGTACGAATAGTAAACTCTCAGTCTGCTGTCGGACTTTAGTACAATACTCTTAATGATTATATTTCCTTTAACAAATCCAAAGTCAAGATCAGACAATTATTTATAAAGTTATAGTGTGATAAGAATTTCATCCAATGCCTCAACTGATAGACTCGATGTCTTTGGGTCGAAATTAAAATAGTTATCAGTAGCTCAACCAATAAATTATGTATCCAAATTCAATTAGGCTGGTTAGCCACTGAAATAAATAAATTTAGTCCTAAAATGACACCACATGAAATTGTAGACAGTTAAATATGTGATTTCAAATAAATACAGCCGCGGGCTCTCGCAGTTCACTGATTATAATAACTTCTGATCGGAGCATTCTGTTCTTGAAATTCAAGTGTCTGATCATCCCATGGAGAATGAAAGAGGGCTTTATTCAATAAAGGATGTTAGTGATATCAAAGTATGAAATACGACAAAGAAGATTTTGAGTGATTTAAGTGTATAACAATGAAAGACAAATTTTTTGTGATTTGATTTTGGCTCGGATTTTGGATTACAAAACATGAAATTTACAGTTTTTTTCTGAAAAAACAATTTGTGTATCATTCTGGCTGTTGGATGAGAAAATTTATGTAATGGCGTTTAATGTATGGTAAGGCATGTGGTAATTCTCGTGAAACCAGAAGATTTTTATTTTAAGAAATTGCCAGACATTTAGTTCTTAAGCGCGTTGACAGAAATTATCGGAAAAACGTTGGGAAATATAGTAATAATATATTTTAACAGGTAATTAATGTTATTTTTAGATAAATAGATTTATTGAAAACAGTGTGACACGAAAAAATTGTGAAGAAAGAACTGCCAAGACTGATAATGACCCATGTATGTTTTTTAATCCGCGCGATATGGTACATCACACAATTTTCATATGAGACTGACGTTAACAGCCCGGATTTGTATCAGATGATGCTTAAAAATGGCGGGTGAAAAATTTTGTTATGTAAGCCGAAAAAAAACTTCAAATAATGTGACCTTTCAATAACCTTGTAGCCAGCGGCAACGAAAACTTTTCAGATTAGATAAGTAAGATACAATCTCAGCGTTACACTTTGATTGAAGTCAACATCTCAAAAACTGATGCCTCCAAAAGCAGTGACGTGCCGTTTTTATAATTTGTAACAAAAATACCAATTAATTTCACTTATCAACACCAATCACATCTGATAATTGACTTCCATCACTCATGGGGCTTTTATTGTGACCACCATTGGATTGTTCACGTTTATAAAAACAATTATGCGATACTGTCACTGTTATTGTCGGCCGGTTGACAATAATATGAACAGCGTTGATGTATTTAGCAAGAAATATTCAGAATGACATGTTGTTCATAAACTTTTACCACAGAATACACCAGCCAAACAAGAAGCGAAAGCCGGCGTAAATCCTTTGATCTTTTGGGGGCAAAATTTCGTGACTTTCAAACTGACGTTGACAGATAACGGATCAAGTTACACTGGGAAAATTGTTGAAAAAATGTTAATTAAGTGTTAACTACACGCAAAAAAGTGAAACCAAAGAATCTAAAATAATAATTTTTTATTTTTATGACTTGTTTCGACAAAGTTTTAATTGTTAAACTCAATTCATGAATTGTTAAAGTTAATTTAACAGCTCAACTAATATTGTGAAAAATATATAAATATAAGTATTAGCTTCTCTTTTTGGAATACCATCCATTATTAAAATTAATTAGCTATTGTTTAACCAAATGATTCTTATTTTCTATATTGTTATCAAAATTATATGTGTAAGTATGTTTTTATGTAGCACTATATTATGTAGGATAGGGTGAGTCTAAAAACCAATACAATAATAATAGATTATATATTTATAATATCAGTTCACAATAGAAAGAATTTCAGTAAATGATGATGAAAAATTACAATAAGTATGGTGCTTGAATATAAAATTTTTATTATTTATATATTTGAAAGTTACACTTGACCAGATTCTGAATTAAATTTTACACCCAGATAAAATGTACTGATATCTGTGACAACGAAGTTATAAAAAAGAAGCGACAGTAAACTTTTCTCCCCAGATATCGAAGTTTTGTTGTGTTTTTCAATTATTCATCCATCACTTGAATGACAGCCACGAATTGCACAAGTTTTTGGCGCCATTACTAATAAATGTAATTTTGTAAACAAATTTTATCGTTCAGAACACAAAAAAAACATGTAAATAATCAAAAAGCTTACAACAAACAAAATTCTTTGGTAAGCAATAAAATCACATGTAATTGACAGATAACGGGCTTAAAATGGCAACTGTCAGACATGCGCACTCAGAAAATGAATTGTGAACTAGCACAAGCTTCGCTTCTTCTTGGGATGGTGTATTATGTGCTTTTACTAATGTAAAAATGCATTAAGGCATGTATTAGCGAACCATAAAAAGTCTTTGTGTGATTATTACTTTCAGATTTGACAAACACCGTCGGTAGTGGTTCAAGATTTTATTGTTATCTCCAGATTATTTTGGTGTTTACTCTTCTGGCAGTTTTGTTACTAGAAGGTTTGCAAATGTATCATTGTTTTATGCAGTATATATTTCGATATATTCAAATACAGTTATCAGAATGGATACAATTTCATAATTTACCCATGATTATAAAATCTACCCCCCTTATCATTTTTAATATATTTATTTATTTAATTAACGTAATGGTTGAAACAATCATGTTGTCCCATGATTTTATTGTAGTTCCAGTTTACTTAGGTAATACTCTTTGTTAAGTGCCAATTGATATGCCTACCTACTGTCATTAATATCAAACATATTATTCAAATCATTCGCCAATCATTAAAAAAAAATTTAACTATTTATCCAGAAGACGAAAAAGTTGAAAATATTTGCAGTTAGATTAGTTGATGTAATCTATAAGTCGTAGGAAAAGTATAGCGTTCAAATCGTGTATATTCTTCTCACATTCCTCCGTGTCTAAATTCAATTGGAGAATAATAATCTCTTCTTTGCAGAGAGTTAAAAACTTTCAACGATTGGACCCAGTCCAAAATTTACTTTCTTCATCATTAGTTTAATTCCAAAAAAAGTTTCTAGTGGAAATTAATTTTTAAATTCCTACTTTACAGCACTATAATTCAACAAGACCGTTCTTTAGAGAATAATGTATAAGAAGTAGTGACATAACTTAATTTATTCCTGGAACTTGCTTGAAATTCATAAAAGATTTTCTATATTATTCAAAGGAATAAATAATTTTCAATCTTATAGATAAATAAATCAAAAACTATTTTAATTTAAGAATTCAAATCCTCATTCTTAATGAAATTTATTCAATTTAAACATTTATTTAACAAATTACACTCATATTAGTTAAAAAAATATGTTTCATTATAAAAAACGTTAAGAAGTAACAGGTAGACGGATTGTGAATTTTGAGTCACCGCAATTTTCCAAATATAAAATCATTTTAGGCGCCTCGGTGAAATGTAGGTTAAGAAATTCTAGTACGAAACTGAAACGCCGAATAAAAGTATTATACTTAAGTTGATGTTGACCTAGGTCTGCATTGGCAGTTTAAAAAATAACAAGGATATCCAAAGGAGAACAAATAATAAGGGACTCACAATTTTGTGACAGTAACTGGTAAGTTTTGCGGTACTTTCTCGAAGCCGGCGGTTCTGCAATAGATATCCTTATGGTCCTTAGAACACCTGCACATCTCTTGATCTGTATTTAGACACTTATAAAGAGTATCTTGCATAGCGTTCGTCCTTTTCGAGGATAAAAACACTACAAAAAACAGCACGTAGTGCGCGCAAGAGCCCCGCATGCTGTCGTAAGGGCAGCGCGCACTTTGTCGCGACGAGCGATGTATATTTTTGTTCTCTCCTCTACGTAGACCGAGGGACTACTGAACTCTGGCTTTGGCTTTGGCATGGCATAACAGAGAACGGGCCACCGATCGCCATATGACCGGTTTGCGGAGTTACCACGCGTGCTTTCTTCGACTTCGGCAACAGACACTTTCTTGCAGGGATATGTATGCAGGATTGCGGATGATTGGCTCTACTCGCATCAAAAGAAAAATAGCCGAGAAGGAAACACGGGAAGTAACATAATATCGAAATGTATCTAAATAAATACTTTGAAACCTAATCCTATTTCAATTAATATTTTTTCTACTCCTATACTTAAATGCCAATTTTCAGTTTCATAATGATACTCATTATAATATTGGTTTTCATTGTAAAACTGAAAAATTGACCATTAGATTTTCAAATACCCAAGTAGGCAGACCCAATATTTTCTGTAAAATGTTTGACAGTGTTTTATGACAGTTGAAATCTTTTGCGACAGTTTTTAAAATAAATGTCGAGCACCAGACCAAAAATACTTAATGACCAAGGTAAATAAACACATATTTAAACTGTTAATGTTGATAAAACATGTTACCTTCCATTTTGCTGTAATTCGGTTGGAATGCCTCCATTCGATCTCTTAACGATCTTTACTGAAACACCTTTCCATATACACCAAGAGCGTAAAGTGAAATATTTGGGTATAGTCATTGATATTCATTTAAAATGGAATCTTCATATTAAATATACTGTTAATAAATTGAGGACAATATTACTCAAATTTAGGAAACTCAAAGAAATCCTGCCACTGAAGTATTTGGAAACGTTGTACTATTCTCTAGTGGAAAGTCACATTCGCTATGGAATAGCAGTGTGGGGTGGAGCTCTGAATACTCATATTCATGTTATTGAAGTTATGCAAAGGCGATTTTTAAAACTGATATTTTGTAAGAACAATAGATATCCTTCTAATGATCTATACTGTGAAACACAAATGTTAGACATAAGACAATTGTATTTTTTATGCACCAGTATTAAATATCACGCAAGCAAACATACAGCACTGCTTCCCTCTCATCAGTATAATACTCGTCAGAAGAATCACTTTATTACACCTCTAATTATTAGGGTCGGTGCTCAACGCTCATATACTTATTTCGCCCCTAAATTATACAATCACATACCAGAAATAATTAAATCTATAGTAAATCTTGACAGCTTCAAAAGAGCATTGAAGAAGCACATCCTTCAAAGCCAAAGAACTGAGATGCTACGACTATTCGATTAAGTGATAAAAAATGTATTGATTCATAATTTCTAATTTCTAATTTTAATTTCCAACTAGAAATGTGTTGTTTCAATTGCGAAGCATACCCTATTTTGTATCTATTAGACATGTTCTTGTAAACTCTTAACATTATTATTGTTAATTTTTCGTTGTATGGTATTATTGTATTGTTCGTCGATCCTTGTATTGTATTGTATTGTTATTATCTACATTTTACACTTTACATTTTATATTTTTTTATATTATACATATCTCACATTTTTTTTCTCTACATTTAGTATTTTTATATTTCCCATCCAACATTTTATATTTTCCTACACATGTGTATTTCTCCGCGAAACAAGTGCTTGCACTTATCGCAAGAGTACCTTGTTCACTTTCACCATGTATACTTATTCAAATCTTTGTATTTATTTATTTATTGAGTGAATAAAGTTATTATTATTATATTATTATTATCAATTTGTGTTCACAATAAAGAATTTAAAAATATTGTGGTTTAATTTCCCAAGAAATTAAAAAATGAATGAATAATATACCACAAGGAACATACAGAAGAAATGTATTACTAATTTTGTATAACAGTAATATACCTATACACACTTTATGCTATTAGTTCAACAATGTGGTCCCGTAGCACAGTGAGGAAAGGCGCCGCATAAGGTTTTTTTCGATCTGTACGTGCCGGGTTGCGTAAAAGCAAAAGCCTTTAGCCTGTATAGTAGGTACAGAGCGCGAGATACGCGCGGCGATCTGGATCACTCGTGGCTTTGTTCATGAATACGCTGAGTGGCAGAAGACAAATCCCAGTGTAATACAAAGCCAATAAATAATATAATATGTCTTTTTCTACACCCACATGTATATTATCCATTTTCTGCACAGTTTAGAGAATGGAAATGTAGGCCATTTCGGTTAACTGAACGTATATGATTTCATATACATCCTAGAACGTATATGAAAACCACCAATCAGCATTCGCGTTTAGTACTCGTCACTCATATTTTTTTCAATTTAAAGAAACGTCAAAATAACTTGTCAAAAGAAGTCTCTCCCAGAAGCACTGGATCAAGAATATTTGTTTATAAAAATAAACTTGAATTAAATAAACTTTATAAATTAATAACAAATACTAAAAACAGAATAAAATGGGTATTTAAGGGCCTACCGATTGACGTTAGTTCTTATGACAGTATGTACTACTTCTGAGGTTCGCCCATAATAAATCTCGGTAGCCGAGTGGTCAATACACCAGACTCTCCTGCGGTAGACCCGGGGTCGATTCCGAATAAAGAAAATTTTTTTTTCAATTATTGTTAATTTTATTTTAAAATAATTATTCTGCTCAATATTGATAACTACAACAGGCAGACGCTTGAAATATTTAGCAGAATATTCATTCTTATAAATAAAGATACTGTACCCTTCGCGCGGGAGTCCGACGGGCAACATCTATTTATAACAGCATCGTATATTTAAAAAGGGAAACCGTAATGTTATAAAAATTGTACATTTGAGAACTGTACATTTATCACAAAAAATTAGTGAAGACATAAAATTGAATTGGTACTATTATGAATAAAATTGTTGAAAATTTTTAATTTCAAGTGATATTTATTTTACAGTTTATTCAAATGTTTATTTTCTAGATTTTTTCTTCAATGGGTCGTAGAAAAAATATACTGTTCGACTCGTGTGGATTGTCCATATCGCACTCGAACGATTGAGCACTCCGCCTACAGCGTCGTGCTTAAACTTCGTCCTCGTGCGATATGGCCATCATATCCACACTAGTTGCACAAACTACTATTGTGGCGTGTTCATATTTATACGTGATTAATTAGGTATTTCGCCACACTGCATTTTCATACTATTTTCAATAAGTTGGCATATGATTCCGGTTAATGCTTGTGTATTAATAATCATCATTACATGATCGTTGCATAATATACTATTATTTTGAACATACGAGTATCAGATCAATGGGCTCATTTACATATTTTTTTATTTTGCCATCAGGAAGAGCATATCATTTTGAGGCTCTGTGCAAAAAATTAGAGGTCTGCGACACTCCTAAGTCGCCTAAAAAAAATTATAAACATCAAACAGCGCTCCTCTCCGAATTTCAGGCGTGACGTCATCGCATATGAAATCTCTCTTTCAGAGAGCGGATACCGCGCCGATCGGTTTTTGGTTAGAAGATTACTTAGCTAGTTGCTTGCTTTTATGCTTATTATTTTTCATTATACGTTTTAGCAAACTCTAAACAGTGTTATATTTGTAAAATAAGAACGTTTAGAAATAATTTAAACTGTTCGACACAATGGACCAGAAACAGAGTAAAAAAAGCTATAAATATTGTGCGGTTCCAGAATGTGAAAATACTACGATAAAAACATCTAACAAAACATATATTTCTATTAATAAGGATGCAAAAAGAACGGAAACAGTGGCAGAAAAGCATGAAAAGACTTAAGGCATTCACTAATAAGTCAACATACTTTGTTTGTGTATTTTTAAGATTTCATTTTTCTTCAATCAGAAATACAGAATCGTTATAAATTACCTTATAAAAAACGTTGTGAATCCAAATTGAGAGAGTTATTGAAAACCACACGTTTGTATTAATCTAAATTTTCTAAAATACGTAGATAATATTGTTCTTATAGCTTGTGGTGTTATTAATGTTCAAAATTATTTAATAAAATAATGGATCAGTACTTCACAAATTAATTTTTTTTAACTGGAGTATGATATATGTTTCAAAAGAAATTATTTCATTTGATTCAAAGTCCGGATCAGCTCTAACAAACATCGCTTTTTTCACCAGTTTGGTGCATGTGCAGCATCTGAATCTGATGTAAACATTTGGAACTAATATCACCTGCTTCATCAAAATAAGTTTTCCTTGTTCTTTCCAACATTGGTGATTCAATTTCCACTACACATTCATCATACGAGAAGCTATAATTAGGCAGTCTGCAGTTAAAAAAAGTTTTTTTTTTAAATAGTTTTTCAAGAATTTTAAGTACATTTTCAGTATTGTAATATCTAAGCCTACTATTTGTAATTTATCTTTTTTTGCTGTTTCAAGGTGTTCTGAAAGACTCCATAATCATTAGCAAGTCCATTTCTGGGAGATTTAATGAGTCTGCTTTTTAAAAATTAGGTCCACACATTTTATTTTATTAACACAAAACGTTTGTAAGAGGTACCTAATACAAATTAAATAAATTCTATGCGAGGCACGTTACAGTCAGAAGCGTATATTAACTTTCATATGCGGTGACGTCACAGTCATAGTCTTCGCCCCGCTACGGTATGCTTGTTTAATTGGTTGTATTAGGAGAACGACACATTATTCTATTGAGATGAAATTTTCTGAGTCATATTTTTATCCTTAGTACTTTGTTTTACGATAGTTAAAAGTGATTTAAAAATTTTAGTAAACGAGCCCATAATCATACAATTTAACTACAAATACTCTTACATCACGGAATTGAAAAAGCTGCTAAACAAAAAATTCAGTATACCTATCATAAAATGAAACAGCTATCAAAAAACCAGCCTTATTCAGGGGTTCTCACGTCGAAAGAATTTCCGAAGCCACCTGATCTCTATGCCAAAATTTCCTAATCCCATTCAGTGCGCGATTGCCCATGATCTCTAAATGCACCTACACACGCGGCAATTTTAATTTAAATCTGCAGGGAAAAAATTTGCAGGACCCAGCTGATTGCCCCGTGTATAATTGGCACAATGGAAAGGGACAAATTATAATTTTTCGATTGGCTCGGACACCCAAACAATTTCATTTCCGATCCCTGCAGATTGGGAGGTGTGTAGCGAAATTGGGTCAATTTCATGCCCCATTGACGTCAGTACAGGTGGCACGTTTGGCACAACAGGTTTGTTCGAGTTTGAAGTGGATTTGTTATATTTAGCGTAAATTGTTATTGTTATTACAAATAAATAATTTTAGGTATGCAAAAAAGTTATGGATCAAAATTATAGACTTTCTTCTGAGCACAACTCTGATTGATTGTGATGAAAAATTGTATCGTCTGGAAAGGGCAGACAATCTGCTGGATCCTGAAAATTGGTCTCTGTAGATTGGAATCAAAATTGTCGTATATGTAGGGGTTTTTTAAGTACATAGGCTGCCTACTAACTTTTAGCCAATCGGAAGCTCTATTAATATACTTCATGGTGCCGAATTCAAACTGCCCCGAGAGTTGGTTATTGAAAGCTCACTATAAAATCAATAATTATTTCTTCTGAAAAAATGTTGGTTGAGGTAAAAACTATTCGCTTCAAAAAGTAAGTCACTTTGAATATCTGGGAGTAACAGTGACAGATAAAAACGTGGAAGATGTGAAAATAGACAAAAGGATAATGAAACTTAGCAGAGCCTTGGAATCCCTAGAAAA